>JAEIHY010001937.1:0-25649 GCA_018904565.1 Drosophila tsacasi
AATCCCTCACCGCCGCCGAACAACCAAGTGGGTGATTCCAAGTTTGGTTGTGGTAAAAATGTTGGTACAAACTGTGTATGCGAGTTGCCTTGGTCCCCTTCGCCGGCTCCGGAGATTCCCATCCGTCCTAAAGGATTCGTCTTTCAAGATTTAGCTTGAGACCTTGCCGTCGAGGAGACACTCTTGCTTCTTTCATCAACACCAACAATCCAAGCAGTTTTCTACAGCGTCCACGTGGTCTCCCAAAATCTTCTCTTCTCAGATTCAGAGTATTATTTAAAAATGATCTTGATTTTCTATCTAATTAAATTTTTGTAAACAAATTTTTTGGCTTTTTTTATGATTATTAATAAAGATCGATCAATATGCAGTCCCGTTACGCATCTTATACATTAGTAGGTCTTCGGCTACATCGGTTCGCCTACAGAGAGCTCTATTTTTGTTTTAATAAATGATATAATTTCCCTCAAAATTAGTAAGTACAATTTAACGAGGTGTATGCAGTCATTAAACTTTCCCGTATTTCAGGCTCCTGGCTCCCTGGCTCCTGTATATAGAAAAAGAAAAGCCTTTGAAGTGTATCAATGCATTTCTTGCCACATGTGGAACATTTCGCACGACACCAGTTCGCATCGCATGGCATTTTCCCCCCTTTTTGGCCCGAGACTTTTGGCAAGTGTCTGCGCCTGCTTAGGCCGTGATAATTTATGTGGCTGCCGCATCTCCATCGTCGTCGTCGTAGTCGTCGTTGGATGGATTTTGCGGCTTTGATCGGTGCCGACAACAATGCCGCCAGGGAATTTTCCCCCTCTCTTCGCTCCATGGACTTGAAAGCGAAAGTGACATTTTACTAATTTAGCATTTTGAATGCGTCTCGTGTCGCGCGTTAAAAGATTTATTTACTTCGGCGACTCTTTGGACTCTTTGGTTTTTAATTAAGGTTGTTGTTTTATTTTTCCTGCTTGCCTCTTGATAAAATTATGATTTAATCAATAACTTAGTTATGGATGCTGGACATGCATTAAGCATTGATTGATTGATGTCTGGGAAGATGAAAGGAAGTTGAACTTCTCGAAAGTTCAAGGAAAAAATAAAGAGGAACATGGATAAAACAAAAAATAAACTATATTTATGCTTAATTTGAATTGTTAACTGTTATCTATGCTTGTAGAGCTAGAACGCTAAGTAAATACAATTTAATGTGAAATGCTATAATAACCTTAAGATAAACACATATTTTTAACTTGAAATAATTTTAAAATAATACAATTAACGAGTAGTTTTGACTCATAAATATGATTTAATCTTAAATAAGAAGCAAAGTAAATAATTTAGTCAGTTTTCTAAATAAAAACTGATATTTTCCCTAAACCACGTTTACTATTAAACGTAAATTAATGGACAGAATTTTAATAATAATATTTAAAATGTATTTAGCTTTAAATAATTATTTATTATTTTTGTAAGCATCTTACCAAATAATTGACCCATTTTTAGTAAAAACTTATGTTTCCCCTTCTATACATCGTACTTTATTTTAATAATTTAAAGACAATAAATAGGTAGTTAAATATTTTTGAAAATGTAAACATTACTAACAATTCCTATACAGAATTTTTAAATATTTTTCCTCAGCATCTTCTAAATAAATACAAACACAAATTCCATATATGTAAAAACCAATACTAAAAATCTCACCTAAGGATTAGCCCAAAACTAATAACCATTTCCCCCTCCACTTTGCTGAAAACAAAGGCGCACATATTTTTATTTGTTAGTGAAATAATTAAAACATAATAAAATCTATAAACCAATTAGTATCGAACTGTTCAAATGGCATTTTCCGGGTCTTGCCAAAGGTTTTTGCGTTGGTTTTTCGCGCTTTATCCGTTTATCGCGACGAGTGCAAAATTCTGCGCTGTCCTGCGCTCCCTTTTTTTATTTTTATTTTGTACCCATCAAACGATTTAACAACAAACATTTTGCTGAAAATTATTCAGAGGCAAACAAAAGGCATTCAATTAAAATTTGCACAGTTTGCTGGGCCTGGCAAAACATTTAATACAATTTACGCAAATTAATTTCGCTGGCAAAAACCCAAAAATCTGAATGGGGAAAAACGCTGACAAAATATATATCGATTTCGATCGATTGAATATTTCGAGTACAACAATGAATGCAATATTAATGGCCTATATAAATGGCAGATACACTAAATATACATCCAACCCTCGAAACAGCAGTTAAATGCAAATACTTTGCATAAAAACAATTTGGCGAAAATTGCAAAAAGCGAAACGGACACAGGACGGACAAATGCAATACCAATTTGTCGTATTGTTTGGCCAAAAAACACAATGGCTTAGGTATCCGAAAGATATGGCAATGAATGATGTGTGTTTGTGGAGGGGTCATCCATTTTCGATTCCGTTCGATTCTGGAATTGGGTCAGCCCCCGAATGAACGATGATAAAAACAATAAATAGTCGTTGAGAATTTATGGCATTTTAAGGTGTTTGCACAAGAACACACAATTCAGCAAATTGATTGCATTCTGTCTCTCCATTCAACTGGCAATTAAAAATACAACAAAAGTACTGAAAACAAATGTAAGCAGTTGCTTTTTTGGTGAAGAATAATGCCCAAGGATGTTTTCTGTTGAATTTGGGGCTTAATTGAACTTTATTAAGATTGATGAATGTATTTTTAAGGATTTTCTATTTGATCTTTTTTAGATTTAATTATGAAAAGTAAGTGTCACTTGTGCAAAGGGGATTTATTTACAGGTCAGTTTGCTTGATTTATTGTATGTTTTTATTTAATTTGGGAATGGAAATATTTTAAATGAAAAAAGAAGGAAGCTGTAGTTTATAATACCCTTGCAGTTCGCAATTAATTATTAAAATTATTTAATTATTAATTTCGAAAAGCTTTTCAGTGCTTCTTCTTATTATATTTAAAATCTGAATACTTCATGTAAAACGTTTTTTAATAAAATTTTAATACATTTTTTATAACTTTTAACACTTTCAAAAATTTTGAAAAAAATTTGTAAAAATTTTATTTTACCGGACATGTCTAAATTAACTTGGCTGTTGATGAGGATCAAGAATATTTTTAACAGTCCTTAAAGACTTAAAATTAAATAATTATTTTCTTTATAAAATATATTTATGAAGGGCTTTCCCTAAAATCATTTTAAAAAAGCTCCTAATTATTTCCCTATATTTGTTAATATTACTTACCTATTTCTTACCGTTTTTCTCCATCATTTTGCATTTTTAACAAACTTCTCTCAGCTTTAATTTAATTAATTTTCCCTGCAAATCCCCTGTGATGCCCATTTTTTCCGTTTAATTAATAACTCGTTGGAACTTTGCAGACATCTCATGGCTAAATATGAATTTAAGCTGTCTTTTCCTGCTAAGCAGGATATCCGAGCAGCATATCCTTGCCCTTTGCCCTCTGTCTGTCTGCATATGTGTGTGGGAGCCAGGGAAACTTTGGCCAAAAGCAAACCACTTAAATTCATTTTAATTCAAGCGAATAGCAAACGCAGTTACTTGGATATTTTTCCCAGCCGAGGCCAGACACTGCCACTAACTCATAATAATTTCACAGGGCATACAGTTGCCATAAAATAATTTCTCCTGCATTTTTGTATCACCATTTTTTCAGGGCTTCCCTACCTTTTTAGTTCTGCTTTTCCAGCTCGAGTGTCTAGTGCGTCGTCTCAAAGGGTTTCACACTCTCTGTGTATGCGGTGTGTGTGTGTGTGCTTTTCCGCCAGGAGCCAAAGGCTGCATATGAAAATATTTGTGAACCAACAAATTTATGGGGAAGAGTAGGAGGAGGCTGGAGCCTGGGGAAAAGTGTAAATGTAAATATTTAAGGCTCATTTCGGTTTATTATAATTTCATTTGCAATCGGCGCCACATTGAGATTGCTTTAAATTTTCCAGGTAATTAAATTGAACTAAAGAGCATTTAATTTGTTATCTCTGTCAAAGTTAAGGTATAATGGGGATTTGTTTGAGAATGAGATTTGATTTATTTACCTGATTTATTTATCAGGCTTAGATGTTGGAATTTTAATTGGATTTACTTAAAGTTGACTAGAAAATTGAATATGTAAATATTTAAGGAACTTTTTGGTGTATGGTTTCAAGCTAATTAAAGAAATTAATTGGGGAAAGGAAAAGGAAATAAATTATTTCTGCTGCATTTTCTTATAATTTTTCATTAATTTTCCTAGAGCAAATATCATATATTAATTTCTAGAGATACCCACCGATAAGCTGCCGTTCCCCAATAGAGTCATCAACACGCAAAGGCCTCTCTGTGTACCCAAAGACTGGACTTTAATTAAGCTCACGATCATGAGGAGCAACTTGGCGGCGCAATTAAAAAATCCAAGGCTGGAAAAATCAAGCAACTTCACTCACTCACAAAACACTGAAAAACTGCGAGAAAATTAAAAAGGAGGCGTTGCTGTGTGAATGGACGAATAAAATGGATGGGGCTGAGACTGGGAGACTGGAAGACGGGATGGGGATGGGGATGATGAGATTCGCTATCAGCCAGAGGCCACGCCCCCTCGGGGGGCGTGAGTGGCAATTTTTCGCGCTGAGTGCAAATTGCAAGAGGATCGCAGAGAGATCACAAAGATCGCATGGCTTTTCCCCGTTGTGCAAATAAGCAATTAGTTGGCTTAATAACTCAATGGCCTTGCAACCGGTTTTGCCTTTTCCTAATAGAATTTTATACACAGGAATAGAGGTGGGGAGTTCGGGCCACAAAGTTAACTTTGCCTTTTTGCTAAAACAGTCCGCGTAAAAGTTAGCTGGCAACAAAGTTGGAGCCGGGGCCACAAAGTAAATGAAGCCGCCGCCGCCGACGATGCAGCAGCCTCAATTTAAAATTAAGCTCATGAAAAGTAGTTAACCTCGAACCGTCCTACTCCCCCTTTGCCAAAAGCCGTTAACTACAGCACAAAGTCAACATGGGGCGAGGAAGGGTGGGTGCGGAAAACCCTCGGAAAAACCCTCTTGTTCGCATTAAAGTAAGCATGAAATTAAAGCTAAACCAGAAAGGCGACCAAACGCCGCGCCGCCCCTGATGGATGCATGGCTTGTGGGTGGCTGGCTGGCTTTCCTCTATAAGCGTGTGGTAAACTCAAAGGGGCGGTGGTTGAGAGAGCCCGGAAAATGAGGCTAAAAGCAGCGCAATGTTGCCTGCATTGTTGCAGCATCAAATTAGCAGCCTTGTTGTATTAAAAAGTAGCGCGAAATTCACATTTTTCGCCCATTGTTGCTGCCCAAAAGGAGCTCAAATGACCTCAGCACTTTAAAGAATGGTTACTTACAAAAATACGTTAAAATTATTTAAAAAAATATATAACAGCCAAAAAAATGATAATTAACAAGATTCAATAATGAAGTAAAATAATAAATAAATAATAAGTGCTTCTTTTTCTGTATATTTTACAAATATCTACAGCTTTTCCTTATTTTTACTTTCTTTACCTAATGCTTTAACTGCAGACCTTATTTAAAAAGTTACTCAGATACATTATAAATTCATAATAAAAATTCCTTTAATTATATTCTTAAGCTTTTTTATCATATTTTTATATTATCTACGACTGGTTTTCAATTTCTCTCCCTGTACCTAATGATACAACCCAAAATTCCACTTAAAGACCTGCTCCAGACGCATCTTTTTTCCTGAAAACAGCTGCACTTCACTTCATTCTTTCATTTGTCCTGAAATCTCTTTGCTTTCTTTCTTCCCTTTCTTTCCCTTTCATGTTCATTTCCTCTTGCTAGCCATTTTCTACCAGCCAAAATGAAGGGAGGGAGCAGAGGAAAAAAATAAAAATTACAACACCCAAAGGTGTAATTGAATCAAATGAGGAAAAGCGAACATTTTTTGAGATTACTTCAAAATGTACGCTCCGAGACGAAACTCATTTCGACTCGGGGCAATCAAATGCAGTTTTTCCCGGGGAAAGATTTTTTATTTCCCATCTCTTCTGCTGCTGCTGCTAATAAGTGAACAGGCAAATCAACGTTGGGGGGTTGTATTTAAGTGTATTGGGGGTTGATTTTTAGGGAAGCAGCAGGGAGCATGGGAGCAGCAATCAGTGAAAGTGCCTGCCACAGGCGTCTGCCGCTTCCGGTGCGCCCAAAAACGGAAGCGGAAGTTGCACACGCCGCAATAGCGGAAAAGCGAGAGGAACACTTTTCACGCACATATGCGCCCAATCATCATCATCATCATCATAGCTGGCAGTCCTTGTCGTCATCAGCATAATGCGGTCGAAAAACATTTAGAGACGGAATTATGACAGGTCCGTAGACAAAGCCCCCAGACAGAGAACAAACTAGAAAGGAGCACACAGGACTCCAAAGAGGAGACTCCAAATGCGATTAAGACAGTGATGACAGGTGCTATATACATATTTAAAAATATATATCAAGAAAAGTCAACTAATCAAGGAAGTAAATATATAAATTAAAGAAGAAAGAACAGCAACATTTTAACCAATTTCTATGATTTTTACAAATTACAACTTTTTTCCCTAAAAGAAACTTCTCAGCACTAGCTACAGCAGACTAAAAGACCCCGAAAGTAGACTGGAAAAGCAGATTTTTCGCTTAGCAGCGGGAAAATCGAGGAAACCCAAAATCGGAGAGGGCCAGGCTAAATCGGTGAGGAGAGGGGACAGTGCAGGGCCAAAGCCAGTGGCCCCCGACCGGCATCAGTCTGGTGATTTATGTGCACTGTTGAAGGCTCAAATAAGCGTTAAGTTTTCATTTCCGCTGGCGCCGCGCGCACTCAGCGGGTCGCGGGGTCCGAGAAAACCGAGTGAAATATCCTCACAGCATTCCCCAAAACTGCTTAAGAAATATTGTTTTCTTTTCGCTCAGCTATAGCCATTGCCATTGCCAAAACAAATTAAGAGAAATGCTAAAACAAAGTACCGACTTTCTTTCGGGGATTTCGCTGTAAGGGGTCCTAAGCAGCGCAGGAAAACGTTAAGAAAAATAATTTATGGCGGGGTTAAGCAGCGGCAGCAGGTAAGTGAGCGGCTGGACAGCCAAAACGGGAAGTGTTTAATAACCGTTTTGTGGCATAAAGACATTTTAAACATTAACGCTTAACGAGTAGGGCTTAAACGAGGAAATTATAATGTTTAAACCATAAATCAATTATTAAAGTATTTATTATAATTATTACAAAAGATATTTCATAGAACAAGAGCTCAATTAATATTTAAAATAAGCAATTTAAAAGCCAAAAGATTGTTGGCTAGAAATATATATTACATCAAATAATTACCCCCACATAAATATCCCTTAAAATAACACCCTATTCCCTAGTCTTAACCCTAATCTCCCACCTCTGACATTACCAATTAAAACCCATCTCCTGCCAATGATCCAAAGCCAAGAGTTTAAGCTGCCATTGTTAATCGCACCTGGGAACTAAGTAAGGCAATTAATTAAATTCAAGGAATCCCTGTTAAAATATCTTTTCAACTGCTAAATGGCAAGCGGGGTGCAAACTTTTATCCCGGAATGATATTTTCAACTTGAACTAAACTTGACTTGGCATTTTATTTATTGCTTAAATATTTCTATCTGCTCACTCACTCCCCCTTAACAAATTGTTAAAGAACTCTCTGGCGTACAATGCGGCGTATACGCAATTTATCAAGGCACCAACAACGGCAATTAATTTGTGCGCTCGCTCAACAACATCAACTTTTATAAATCAAACGTAACGAGCGTGTAAGACCTGACGGGGGAGCCCAGGTATATGTACTATGTACCCACCCCCTTTAGACATTTTTCGGGGGTTGCTGTTTCATTAGGTGGTGGCATTTTTACGGCTCCCCTCCATCCCCCCCTTCAATAAAGAGAAACAAAAGCAACTTTTCAAATAAAACTGAATGGGAAAAATATTTACAATTGACTGGGAAACATTTTTACCATTTGGCAGGCGTGACTTTGCCTTTATTTTGTATTGTTTTTTGCTATTTTTTATTTTTCCTGGGGAGGCCCACGTTGCGTATGAGTTATTTATTTTTGAATTATTGGCATTTGAAACTTTGCAAAGGATGAACGTGCTGCTGCTTGGGGGATTTGTTATCTATATTCGATTAGTGGTAGGTGTGAGAGAGCGTAGGGATGATAAATGATCCTTGTTTATGGGTATTTAAAATTTTGGCAAGCAGATTAATGGGGTTTTGCATGGAAAAAGGGGTGTTTGCTGGTAATGAAATGGATTTGAAAAAGCTACAAACAATAAGTTTTAAATGGAAATTATGAAAAACTAATGTTTTGCTGTTATTTATGAACTTGAATATAAATAACACCAATAATTTCTCTTAAATAATTATTATTGTTTAGTTCTCAAGTTAAAAATCGTGAAATACTTGAAAAATCTTGCAACATAACTCAGTTTTAAACCTTTTGCTTGCTTGATTTACAACTTGAGCTTCGAGTGGCACTCAATTATACCATTTTTCTTGGAATCTGCCATCATCCTGGCCATCTCATCCTGAAATCCGCTTTACATCGTTTGTCAGCGGCAACTTCTGTTCTATTCGCTAAGAACCCGAAGGAACAACAATAACATCAACAATGACAACGACAACAATTGCAGCAGCAGCAGCAGCATCCGACAGCAACAACAACAATGACAATCCCAGCAACACCCACACACACACAAACACACACAGATAGAAATGTGGGAAATCAACGGAGGAAACACGAAAACTTGCATAAGCGATGTTCCAACTCACCTGACAAACTCAAAAAGGCAGCTGCCGCTTGCAACAATAACAAAAGGGGGCCACAAGAACAATTTGCCACTGCAGTGGGACATTCTCCCACCCCCTCTAGGCAGGTCCCTCAAACCCTTCCCCTTAGCTTTTACACCCCCCTTTGGAAGCGCTACATTTTGCGCTTTATGCACATTGTTTATGAATTCTCGCGAACAAAAACTTTGCCCATGGGAGGAAGGAAAGGTAACGAGGGGTGATTACACTAAAAAAAAAAACTATAAATACAAATTTTAGTGAAATTATTTTGAAAAAATTCTAATAAATAAAAGAACACAAGAAAAGAATAAAATATCATATTTGCTTGTGTGTTTATGTTTATTTCCAGTTTGGGAGCTATAAAAATAGTTATTAATTATTAATATTAATTGTGGAAAATTACATATAATTTATCATTAAAACAGGGAACTAAAAGTTTTTTTTAAAAAGTCGTAACAAATATTTATAAGTATTTTTCACTGGGAAATTATTATTTTATATATGTGGACTACGACTGAGAAGAATTTCATTCATGTATGTATTTTCTCGCAGTGCATAAGTTGGCAGGGCAAAAGGCCCAAAGGGCTACGAGGCTCTTGCGCTGAATGGTTTTACGATTATTAACCCATAAAGTATTCATTGAAGTGAGTTTTGAGTGGCCCCAACTGGGCTCGCAGTTTTCGGCTGCCCCTCCACGGGTTCGCCCTTGCCCCTCCCCCTTTTACACCGCCTGCTCCACCGCCATCGTTCGCTTTCGGCACGCAAAAGTGCAATAACAAACAAGAACAGAGCGGCGCAGGCAGGCCAGCAGAAGCAGCAGTGGCAACAACAACAAAAGGCGCCACAAGTTGGCAGCCCTTTGGCTCTGCCGTTTTCATACTTCATTCGCTTTGTGCATATTCTGCCGCCGCATACCGGCCTGCTCCCCTCTCCTTGGTCTTCTTCATCTTTCCAGCCAACCTTGTCTTCGATGCTGTTGTTGTTGTTGGCTTTTTATTTTGCACGGCTCTCTTGAGTTGGTCGCTCTCTCTCTCTACCCCACTTCCACTCCCACTCCCGCTCTTCAGTTGAGTGCCCTTCCATTGGTTTTGCATGTTATCTGCTCCATCGGCCGGATCCCCCAAAAGAGTGATGACAACTTGGATTTTAGCTAGGAAAAAGCGCGAATTAAAAATTATTTTTTTTAGGTAAAGGAATATTAAAGAGTCACATAACTTAATTAGGTTTTTTGGTTCAATGATTTACAAATTTTTTATTTATTTGTTTATTAATTCATATATTTATTATTTTCATTTTATTTGCTTTATTTTATTTTTTTTGTACTTTGTCAGCACTGTCTTTTTCGCGTTACTTTTGTTGTTTAACTATTTTATTTTCAGCTGGCCAACACTCAAAGCTCTGCCCCTCAACGCCCACCCCTTTTGAGTGCCTTAATTTATGCAGCCAACAAGAGTGAATATTAAAAGTTTTCAATGCGCTCCGTTGTACCTTTTGCTGTGGTCGCTGCGTCTTCTCTTCTCTCCTCGCCGTTCTTCTCTTCTCTTCTCTGTTCTTCACTGAGGGCACACCGTGATTCTGCGGTTCCGTTTATGTGGGCATCGGCTCTACGGGCTGTGCTCTTCAGATGATTATGATTACATTATTATTTTTAATATACTATATTATTATGGCTTCTTCTTTTTTTTTTGTTGCCTGGGAGGTTGTGCTTGCTTAATGAACAGAACAGCAGAAAAATATGAATACATAGCTACTGAGGCGGTGGAAATACATATAAAGTTATTAAGAAGAGCTTTAAGTTACAAGAGCAGAATATAAAGAGGAGTCAAGATATCCCTGCTCGCCATTTGTGAGGATGATTCAGTTTGTTTTTAAATATATTTTCACAAACATTTTAGTTTTATATATTCTACAAAAAAATGTTCTTATAAAGTAAATAAAATTACCGTGTAAAATTAATATTGATAGTAATATTTTGGTTTTTAAATGTTACAATTCAAGAAACGTCTTTATAAAATTTATAACAATCGAAAAATATTGAAGTTTTGTTATTGAAATTTTAATGTTCAAAAATCTACTATTACTATTCAATAATACAGTCTGTCTAAAGTTAAATAAATAATAACATATCGATAAATTAGCTTCGCTTTTTCTAATCTATGAATTTCAATTAAAATCAATTCTAGAATATATTCAAAAAATAAACCTACAAAAAAAACAAACAAAAAATACAATCAAAAAAATTGCTATCCGCAGTTTTTATTACCTTTTTCTTTATCCTCACTCATCTCCCCACTACCTTTTTAATGTTCCCTCATAATCTCGCTTACACTGCACAACCGAGCGTTAAAAAACTCATTCGATACACTTAAATTATGACCTAGGACCCTGTGCCCCAGGACCAGCAGCTACCCTTATATGTATCTATCATCCCGAGCTGTCCAACCCACAAATCTTCCATCTCTTTACGTAAATAGAATTTATCAAATTTAATTTCACGCTTCATGCGCTCATTTCTATTTAAGTTTGAGTGTCGTGTCCTATCGAGAGGCCAAGGAGTAAGGACCAAGGCAGGACTGGCAAGGAGTGAGCGAAGCAGGAAAAGGGCCAATGAATGTCAAAAATTGTGACCGTAAATGACGGGGGGCTCTCGGGCCTCCAATGAGCACTATAAATCTGGTCCGAAGATAGCCGGAAAAATGCTAACGAGCCTGGAAAATCTAGCTCACACTATCGGAGGGAAAAATGGAAAGCGGAAAAAATAGGGAAAATGATGAGGGACACTTAAAGTTATGAAATGGTTTCGGTTTAAGTACAAATATTTGGACTCTGACTCTAGCACACACACATCCTATATCACTTGGCCCCGTGACAGGACGAGGCCTGAGTTGGGGTCCTGGGTTACGAGGAAAAGGGGCCGAGGGAACACACACACAAATTTCCATGTCAAGTGTTGTTCGAAAGTTGTTTTCAGCTTGACTTGGTTTCCTTCTTCGCAAAAACGCATAAATGTAATCAAAAATGTATTCAAATTGTTTTTATGGTGGCCGTGTTTAAACTTTCTGACGTTTCGCACATAAATTTTTGATATATGTGCGAGATGTCTCGTGCTTGGTTATATGGTGTGGAAAATTACTTTGGATTTTAATGAGTTGTCTGTTGATTTCGGTTGATACGAGGCTGTTGCTTCTTTTAAGGATTTATTAATAAGTCTCTACACCCCTTAAAATCTTTAAAATGCAACCGTAAAACCCATTTTAAATTAAAGATTTTAATAAATAACAAAGCTCTTATGAATTCATAGATGTTTCTCACCCGTAAAAACCATATTTCCGGCTCTTTGTTAAGCCAAGACCCTTGAAATTTACCTTTCAACCAGATAATTAACAGATTAGGCTAAAACTACAACTTCCTGGACCTTAAAAGCGGAACCCTTAACCCCTCGAGAGACAGAGAAAGGAAAACACCTTGGTCATAAATATTTTCCTAATCAGCCCACAAAACTTGACCCTTCACATCATGCTCCTCGGCGTCGGCGTCGTGTGTGGGGGATACTCGAGTTTTAGCCCGGGTCTTACAGCAAATTTTCCAAGAGCTTGCACTAAAAAGCAATTAAAATTTTACACGACCATTTGCGCAAGACAATTATGAGGACCACATAGCCACCACCAGGCCAGAGGATGGGGAGAGCGAACGATGGGCCCATCGTCTAGAACAAGTCCAACTACGTCAACATTATGCCAAGACAATAAAACGACAGCGAGTGCCGCCGCCAGGGAAAGCAGGCAAGAGATTTGTTGGCCAACTGCCACACACACGCCTTCCTCCTCCGAGGAGGGGGCTATGGAAACCAGGACCGCCCGTTGCTTAACTGGCAGTCATACCTACAAGGCATAACACCCAACAATTTCCACACATTTACGACATACACAGAGTCACCCAGGTATGGTTACAAATTTTTAAGGCTCCCAGCGACTGGCCAAAAAAAAAGAAAGAATATGTGGCCAAGAAAAAGCGACCACTGCAAATTGAATTGTAACCAAAGTCGAGCCACCAGGGAGGACGACGAAAAAAGCGGCGGATAAAAACTAGAGGGGCTTATGTTTTGGCTAAGCAAGGGTAGGAAAGAGTACACTCATACAAATTTTTAGGTAATTTTGTGACATATTAAACATTTATTATGTAAAAGCCAAATAAACCATATTTTCTACGGAAAGAGGGCAGTTTTATTAAGTCCTCACAACAATTTTAGAATCAGTTTAATAAATTATTTAAATGTAGAGGTTTATTATAAATCGATTAGGAATATATCCCACAAAACGTAGTTGGGAATTATAACACTTTTTGGATATTAAAACTATTTTTATGTGAAAAATATTGCATTAAAATCTTGCCCAAAAACATGCTTGGAAATTATAAACCATTTTTGAGATTTTCATATCATATGTGTGTGGAAAAATATAATCAAAATCTTGCCTAGATATTAAACTTTAACAATAAAAAATATTTCAAAAAAACCTCCTAAGATTTTCCTCTAAACCTTATTCTTTAAAATTTCTCCCAGTGCATTATGTTTTGGTTGCAAGCCCATTAGTTGGCAGCAAGTTATGACTCTATTAAAAAAGCAACGCCCTGCTGCACTTGCCACCGTCGCGGAAGTTTGGACACCAGGGGCGTGGCTGGATCCTCCCGGGAATATATGTCCCAAAGTCCCCTCTCCAACCCACCCCTCCCCCTCTCTTAACCATGTGTTTGGCAATTCGCGGACGCCAATAAACATTGGCAATATGGCAATTGTAAGCGCACAGCTGGAGCGAAAGAGCCTTTGATTACACGAAACCATAATTGTCGGAGTCAGAAGCCTTGAGGCCAAAATGGGAAAATATTAAGCAAAATATTTTAATTGCAGTCTGATTGAATTTCGGAATTTTAAGTTCTAGCCGAGACCAAATAAATTGCATAATAAATTCCGGCTGTCATCTACCAAAGACCCATATGCCATTAGCATCCGACGACAGACGATTGAATGACATTTACCACAAGCCAATAATCTAATTCTCGACCTGGCTAAAAGCCTGCTTAAATTGTTTTTTCGGGGGCAATAAAAGTTTACCTGAACCGCAGAGGAGGGACTGGGACTGGGACTGGGGACTGGAACTGAGGCCGAGCTGCTGGGAATAAGAAACCCAAACGAAAGTCTGAATAAAATACCAGAACACAGCTCTCGCACTCACACTCATAGTCGAGGGAAAATGCCGAGGAAAAAGGGGAAAAGCTTGTGGTTGCACGCCTGATGCAATTTACGGCGCTTTGTTAAACGCTTCAACATGAAACCGAATGCTCAGATAGTCCACAGGCCGCAGGACGATGGGTCAGGCCAGGGACTGCAAAGGATATACAAGTTAAAGGCAACATCCGTTCTTGGCCGCCTGGCTGGGGCCATAAACAAACTCAGCGCTCGGCACTGACCGTTCCCGGCCAGCTATAAAACAATTTCGCATATGGCTCCCCCAAGCCCCAGTGCCTCTTGTTTTTCCTCATCCTTGTGCAGCTGCACTAAGAGAAAGAATTGGGGAAATTTTGGGAACTGAAAGAAAAGCTGAGAAAATATTTCACAGACAAAAATAATGTAAAAACTTAAAAATATAGTGAAATATCAACAGAAATGTTACAAAATATGAAATGACATTTTAATATGAGTTTCCATGATGTCATTTTGTTTAATTTATAATAAATATGTTTTATAAATTTAAATGTAAAGTTGAAAACCTTTTGAAAAAAGTTATGAAAGGCTAGACTTGTTTTCTTTCTGAAATACAAACCAAGTAAAACTTGAAACCCCGGAAAATTCTTTTTAAAAAATATAAAGATTCTACTCTTTTTTCTGCTAGTGTTTCATGTTGGTACTTGGTCCTGGCCAGAGCTTGTGGTTGTGTCCAGGACTCCTCCGTATCGCCCCCGTCTGGTGGCATGCACCAACACCTGGTAAGCGCCTTTGTTGTGCTCCGGTGGCTCTGGTGGCTCCGGTGGCCGAGTGTTGCATACTTTTTCCAGCTGAAGTCCTTCTGCAGCCGGAATTGTTGTGGCTCTTCCTAGGCAGAAGCTTGTTTTTCTTCCAATATTTTCTCACATTTTTTAGAAGCTCCAACTCTCTGGCCTCTGGTTTTATCCGATATTCAACACTTTCGGCTCGCTGGCAAATATTATGCCAAGTTAAGGAATAGTTTGGTTTCTGGGTTTTTTCTTTTTTGTTGCGGCCAGTTCTCGAGCCCACTAATTGTGGCGAGATGGGGAGTAGGAGGAGATGCCTTCATTTTGCTGGCAGCTAAAGTTTTTCTAATTAAAATCACAATAAAGCCTGGCCATTGTGTGAAAAGTCTGAGGCGCTAAAACCGCGACTCCACATCCTGCTCCTGCTACTGTTTCTCTAAGCCACACAATGGCCATTATGACATCGTTTTGTGGCCCCAACTTTTTCTGTCTCATTAAAAAGGTGAGGTGAGCCTGCCACCGCTGTTGTTTTCTCATTAAAGCCCGGCTTGGCTTATAAGCCAGGTCATAATTGAAATGGAAAACGCCTTTGACTTTGACTTTTCTGCCCTATCCTGCCCTGCTTTAATTTCCATTTGCAGAACCTCGGAATCCTTGTACTTGCGGCGGCGTCCCTTCGGTCAAGCCACTTAAGCCTTCGAGGGCCCTTTTGTGTGTGTGGGCCAAAGTTGCTCGATTATGCTTGAACTTACCAAAGCCTGGTCAATGCCAAAGCGAATATTGATTTTGTAATTGTTGTGGGTTTTGTGGACTTAAAGGGGGATTCAAGGTTTGGTTATTAATTATTATTAAAGGGCATAACTATTGAGTATTGGGTTTCAGTCTAAGATTAATGAAGTCGGGAATATTTGTATATTACAATAGTAGTTTTCGCTCTCTTAAAGCTGCTCCTTTTTAAAAAGATCTCTCTCTTTCTCCCTATCCCGCTCTCTCTGTCAAGCTTTGCCTGCAAAGTACAAGCAATAGCGAACGAGAGAGTTTCTCTTTGGCTAGACTCTGAGCGAGCTTTGCCTTTTTCTCTTCGAATACAATTGTTTCGAGATTAATTTTTTATGGAAGGTGTTAAGCACTTAAATAAATTAAGAATAAACTATAATCTTACTTTCCCTTTTCCTAATCTCTCAGCCCTTTAATCCACTCTCTGTCCCCCCTTTAATCCCTATCATCTTATTGATTTTGTTTCACCTTTTCAAGGTCTTTCCCATTGCCGAACCGGAGTGCGCCCATATATCACAAGTCAATTTCCTGGGGTCATAAATCACGACGGATAGTGCAAATTTGGTTGACCGACCACACCATATATATATACTACCATTTGTCTGTTGTCTGCGGAAGGTCCAAGGACTCCTGCCCCATGTATCGCTGCACTGCATCCGCCTGACAATTATAAATTGTAACCTTGCACAAGCAAGCTCCGTGTGACATAATCGCGTTCGAATCCAATTTGGCCACGTGTAAGTGCAAGGGCAGGAGCGATTAATATTTTGTCTGGCGATGATGAATGGTCGCCGGCAACTGCAGTGCGCCACTGATTGAGTTATTGGCAGCGGGAAAGGGGAAGCTGGAGCAGCCAGGCCGGGATGCAAATGCGATAGCAACACCTACTACATGGCCACAGACTTGTTCCCGGTGCCTGGCCAAGCGTAGTGGACTCCAACGGCTCAACGGCATCTCCCACTCTCAACTGCAGGAGCAGCTTCACCAGCAGCATCGACAACAGCCTTTCGGTCAAGTTTATTGTGTTAGCATTAAACAAGACCAAAGGCTGCGGGCGAAGGCGAAGGCGTAAGCGGCGGTACGGGCTCTGCATCACTTATCCGGGCAACGAGCCATGCATACTGAAGCTATGGTTAAAGCACTGCAAAAAGCAAGTGAGTTAAATGTTCAGAAATAATTATAATAAATTTATATATATTTTCTTGATCAAGTGATCTAACTTCAATGGCTTTGGCTTTTAATGCTCTTCATAAATATTTATAATTTTCTTGTTTTTCCCTGTAATAAACGGTTGTTGTTTAATATGACCTAAAGGCATTCAAACTCCTTAGTTCCTTTTTAATTCTCTTTGTAATCATTATTAAATTAAACCTTAAAATATATTTGAAATGAAAATCAAGTAAATAATGATTCCTTGTGCATTAATTTCTATATAATTCATAACTAGTCAAAGTGAAAAATAAGCTTAAGCATATACAATTTAAAATATTCTTTCTTTTTACCAATTTTATGTAACCAAAACTATTATTTTAAATAAAAAGAATTTGAAATATTCTCCAGAATATAACTGCTAACAATCATTTAAAAAAAAATTAATGTAATTTCCAAAAGCTCTTAAAAATACTCAATTTTTATATAATTCCCATGTTTTATATCTTCTTTTTTCATTGTCAAAATATATGATTAAAAACAATTCTTCTCTGTTATATTTATGATTTAATTTGTTTAAAAATGATTATCTTCTTGATTTGTTTTGACTTCTTGTTTTGTATACTAATGACTCCACCATTTTTTCCCAGTGCCACCCAAGCTCAGAGGCAACAAGCAGGAGGCCTATTGTTTGGTCAGTCTTGGCCATGTTCGTTAAGTGGGTGCAGCAAGCAGCAAGCAGGCAGGCTGGCAGGCTCGAAGGACTCGCAGGACTCGTAGCACAGTAATTACAAGCAGACGAAGCGGAGACCCATCTGGCTGCTATCTCCTGCCCCGACAGGATCTGTCTGTGGCAAGGACATGGTTAGTCCTGTCCGTCGTCGTAGGAGTAAATAAAACTGTGCAGACAATTAAGTTTGTTTTGCCTGGCCATATTCTTTTTACTTTGCCCTCCTTGCCCTCCCATCTTGCCAACACGAATTGCACGTTACGTTTATGGTCAAGTCGAGCAGGTAATGGCTCTCGGTTCTCGGTTTCGCATCCTCATCCTGGTTTTCTGGCCAAGAAATTGCACTAATTGTTGTTGGGCCGGAGAAATGCAGGGAATTGGCTTTTTTGTGGGAGGCAGGCAAGGGGACAAAATTAATTTGCCAAGGAATTCGATTTTTGTCTTTGTGGCTTGTTGACTAAAATTCAGTTTTGGAACTTTATTTAGGGATATGGTTGGGTTTATCCTTGGGTGTTTTGGTATTATTTAATAGCAAAATATAATAATTATTTATTACATATTTTATTCATGGAAAAATAATTTGGAACTTCAAGTAAGACAATAAACTTTTAAGACGCAATTAGTAATATGAATATTTATGTTTCAAGAAGCCTACAGAAATATTTTTAGAACTCTGTCTGTATCCTCTAAAAGTTTATTTCGTATGAAAACCTCTAATTTTTGTTAACAATTACACTTTAAATAATCTTATTCCAATTCCTGTTCAACTTCTGGCTAATAAATTGCCCGTCACCTGTCGATGGCTTCATTCTCCAATTTCTTGTCAACTAAGTCGTCAAGCAGGGCAATTGTCCTTGATGAGCTGCTCAACACGATTCAGCTTCAGCTCGTGCCGTAGCTTTTCCAAGGAATTTTCATTCATTTTCTGTTCGCTTTTTTGGCTGACAGTCGTCCTCTTATTTACATTCAATTGGCAAACGACGCTTAATAGAAGGACGTGAGCGTTGGCGTGCTGCCACTATCTGCACTTCCATTTTATTGTCCTTTTTCCTTTCGTTTTTTTTATATCCTCTCGTTTTTGGTGATTTAATGAAATGATAACGTCGAAGGAGTGTAGTTAGAAAGGGCAACGAAATTATTGCGTTGGTGGAGATTTTGAGGGATTTTACACTGTAATATTTTTGTAAACATTTTTGTGAATTGTGAAAATGTCTAAAAACAATACAAAATGTTAATGTTCTTATTTTTAATTGGAAATAAGAAACAATGGTTTCTCTTATGTCTTTATAACTTTTTTACAAGGCTTGGCATTATCATTCCTAAATAGTTTAAGCTTCCGGGAGGGGTTTTCGAATTCTCTATAATTTATAGTTCCAATTTCTAGCAGTTTTCTTTAAGTTTTTCGCCTTGACAATCAATTTAGCACTTTGAACTGATATCCTTTCCATGACCTCTCCTTCTCTGAGTGTCCTGCACATTTCTTATCCTTCGGCTTAGTTGATTGTTTCCGCCTCCATTCACCATCCTCCGTGCTCCGCTCCAGCATCAATGTCATCTTGTTTAGTGCCTTTTGTATTCGTGCTTATTTCGCTTCGCATTTTTCTTCTCGCTTTCGGCTTTCGCTTTCATTTTCATTTTCATTTTGTGTTAATTACCAATTTAAATGCAAACTTTGGACTGATGAAGATGGATGTGACACTGGCGAACAAAAGGATCGCTCGTCCTGTCTTATTTTCCGCACAGTCCTGCCGGTTCCATTGTTTTGCCGCAGAAAGTTGTCGAGAGCTTTTTTTCAAGGTCCCTGTATAAATTGTTATTTTGGGGGTCTTCTTGGTCAGTGGTACTTGGGTTGGTTAAGTCTTTGAATTAATTGGCTCTGCAAAATAACACCCCAATGAAAAAAGTTCCCAAAAATAAAACGAAATAAGTCCCCAACAATTTTTATGAAATGCAACAACAAACTTTTTTTCATGGAATTTGGGGGGTTAGTTCTGTTTTTGAGAGAGAGAGAGAGTGAGAGATAGATGGATAGAGAGAATGAAATGTATAGAGAACTATAGAGAATAGATAAATATAGTTTGCGAGAGATAGTAAAATATAGGGAAATTTACAACGAAAGAGGGAAAGTCAGAGAAATATAGATATAGGTACATAGATTGTATATTTTTATATATATGGTAACATATGTATATATCTACCAATTTCTCTGACTTTCTATCTTTCTCTGTCCTTTTATCCATTTCTCACTATCTCTCGCAAATCTCTTTCTATTTCTCGATTTATCTCTTTCTCCCGACCATGTCTCTCTAATTCTCTATGTTTCAGTCTCTCGATCTGTCTTTCTCTCTTTCTATCTCTCTCTCTCACTTACTCACTCTATTTCCCTCTCGCTCTCTCTATTTTACTCTCTTTCTTTCTCTCGATCTATCTCTCTCTCTCGCACCTATAAATAGAGGCGCCTCGCCGCAGCAGCCTCAGTCTCTCCGCGGCTTTTGACCCGTTCGCATCTGTGTTAATAATCATCTGTTAAAAAGTTTGTAAATAGTTGTGTCAATAACTGTGAATGGCCTCCGCACTCGAAAGGACTTAATCATCGATGAATCTTGGCCACGTCAGCGGTGTGGCGATGAAAGGTAAGTGAGTGTCCTCAGCTGCGGGTAAGTCCGAACCAAGACTATTATTCTATAGCCTATATATAAAGCTGATAGGACCGATCGGTAAGCGCAACAAAAATCTATTTATTTATTTATATAATGCTAGTAGCTTGTTTAAACAAACAGCTAACTAATTTCTTTATTCATATAAAAGTAACAATTGCTTATAAACCAAGATCTAGCTTATTAATTAAGAGCATTAGCTGCTTTGGTCTAGCGCTCGACTGGGTGGTTACAGATTTACATTTTAAAGGTATATATATTATATATAAAACTAATGGAGTACAGTTTGTGTATGCGATTGGTTTTGTAGAGCAAGGAGGGGATTTTGTTTGAGTTTGCTGTTGGGCTGGCTAGGAGTTGGATTGGGTTTGCGTGGGAAAATGATATTCCTTGGGGTTGGGAAAATTCGAAAACAACAAACTATTTAAAACTAATATTATACAATACAAAAGTTGGTAAGTTTCAGGTAAGAGTACTTTACTGTACTGGTCAGCGTTGCTTTCATATAATATAACAATTTTTGTTATTAGGCTTGGATCCAATCGCATGTTTGGTAGCAAATTATTGATATAAATGAAGACTCTGGAAATGGGCTCATTTAAAGCATCATTTATTTGCATTATTTTCCTATTTAAAAAATTTTTTTTTTTTAGCCTAAGGGAAATTGAAAATATTGAAAAAACGAAATTAAACAGGAACTCCCAAACCCAAATATAAACTTTATTTTTTTATTTTTTTTTTTAATCTACTAACTGAGGCACCTTCACATGTACATATGTATGTATATATCAGCAATTGTCATATATAATGTATAATATGGTAATATGCAATGGAATATTAGGAAGCCTTAGGTCTTGGGGGGGGGATATTTGTGAATGAGCTCCTCTGATACTAAAATAAATAAAACATGTTTAACAATATTAAACGGAAATATTAACTGTCTCAATTCACTTACAATATCATATGGAAGCTCATCACAAGGTGCCTTAAAACATTTGATAGGTAGAGCTCCCACAAAATGCCAAAGAGCGCATAATAATAAGAGCCATGGAATAATAGCCATTCTGATCTATGAGAAGCTGTTCTGAAAATGATGGAACAAATGGTGTTAAATTTTCTTATATTAGCGGAAAGTGTTCATTTAGCACTGTAATATTTAGCTAATTAGCGTGGAAAATTAAACCTGTAGATAGAAATAAAGAAAACTTTTATAATATTAAATTACGCTTTCATTTCTTTTTTATTTTTTAAATGCCCTAATTCTACATTATTTTTTTAGCCTCAGGAAAGTTTCTAGACTTGTAAATATTTTTTTAATTATTCTTGAAAAAGTTATGGCTTAATTAAATTTTCTTTAATAATTTCAATATTGTTTTCTATTTATTTCTCACTTTTGTCCATTACCGAATTTAGTAGTTAAGCCTTTGGAATTTTGTATATCTTTTAGACATTATTACACATTTGAATAATTTTTCTTTACCTCTAGATATTTTGTAAGAGTCTAAAAACACTTAATTTATATTATAAATTAACAGATTTCTGTTTTATTCTCCTTTTTTATAACATTTTATTAAATTACTTCCTTAAATTAGGACCCAACAATTGTTTTTAGCCTAAGTTCCCTTTTTTATAACCCTTAGTAAAAGTTCTATCATAACTAAAGAGCTCCAACAAATTGATTTAAATGGTTGGCTTCAATTTTCAATCAATTTTCAACTGACCAACTGTCCGCTCCGTCCCGACCATCAATCAATCACGACTCTTGCCCGAAGTCAGCACTTACTATACAGTGCAGAGTGTACAGTGCAGTACATAAACAAGGAACGTGCAGTGGCACACATAAATAACCCCATTACAAACCTAATTACAATCAATAACAATTTTATTGCCTGGCAAAAGCGACAAAAGCGAAAGAATGTCAGAACACTGGCAGCGGCGATATCGATCTTACTTGTTGACATGAACCAATTACAAAGCAACAAAATGCACCGCCTGCCGTCTGCAGCCAAGAAAAATGTATATAGGAAACTTGATAATTGAAAGGAAAACTAAAAAACTGAAAACTGTGAGGGGGGACCATGTGCCGCCCACGCCAGAGCAAACGGCACGAGCGAAAACTGGTTGACAAAATAAACTGCAGACTCCTGGAGAACCCGCCCACTTCCAACTAAGTTGTAAGTACTATTAAAAAAAATCCATAAAATAAAATAAACATGAAAGGAAGCTAACTTCGGCACACCGAAGTGTATATACCTTTGTAGCTTACAATTGGAACATTAAAATGTAATTCAATTCAGTTTCTATGACAGATACATATATGATTCATTGATAAATTTAAAACTGAAACACTAGTTTTTACAAGGATAATAAATCTACATACTTAATTTAAATTTTTTCATTTTGTTGAATTTTTTTTTATATTTAACAATTAAAAATATTGCAAATATTTTAAAATTTCCTTCACTGCATTGCAAACTTCCGACTAAAATTATAATACCCTGCAAGTGTATAAAATTTATATAGGAAGCATTTCCTTCTCTGGGAACCCAGCTTGAGGTGTTGGCTCTGTGCGCTGTAATTAATTATTTGATAAAAGTACAAGGCATTAAGTCAATTAAAGATAAATTTATGCCAAACCTTATCTGATGCTGACAAAAGGCGTGATTTATGCCAGGAGCTAGAACGAGTTATTAATGCCCAGTTTATCTCTGCTTTTAAACTAGTTTTAGTGGCTATTAACTTTGGTTTTGTTCCTTTAAGTGTAGGTAAGAGGAAATATATTTCTAACTTGATGGAAGAGCAGTTAAAAAATAGTCTAGTATTTTTTTATATTTTTTTTTTTTAGATTAAATTAATACTTTTTATACTTTTTGTACAGAGAAGAAAATTGTTGAAGCTTGGAGTATAACTAAGTTTATTAAATTGAATGTTTAATAATACTATTTTAAATGAAATTTTGATTAACTTATTTGAAAATTTAAAGGAAGACTATGCTGGTATTTTAAATGATTAAATAAAAGAAAATAAAATAATAATAATACAAATTAAAAGCTTCTGTTAAAAAACAAAAACCTTCATGAGTTTGCATTTTATTCAAACTTCAATATATAGATTTAAAATGATATAAAATAATGTCTCAACCCCTCATAAAAATCTAAACTCGAACCTTAAATTATCCACCAAAATACCTCAAATTCAACAAATTAAAACCAAAATAAAGCCATAACTAATAGATTTTCTACCAACCATTATTTAATTTGCATCCCTGAACAAATCATTTATGCATTTCCCACAAAAGAAAACCAAAACAAAATTGCCGGGCAATCAATCAACAAAAAAGCAAACCAAAAGCAAAACCAGGATCCGCCAATTTAAACGCTCATTAAAGGAGAACGAAGGACGAACTCCTAGGTGGGGGACAGCAGGAGCCAGGGGCATGGAAATGTCCAAAATGGGAACTGCGACAAGCGCACAATTTGCTAATGTTGACGCCATTATTGTATAATTTTCGTTAAATGGGCGGGGCAGTCGGCGGTCGGTCATTTGTATAGCAAACCGCAAATGTCGCCACCGCCGTAGCCGCCGCTGCTGAGGTTTTCCTAGCCGCTTTTCATGATTTTTTTCCACCGACCATTTGCTTTCTTTTTTTGACAGTTTCCGCGTCATTTTTCTACGGCATTCTGCACTGCAAAAAATGGATGTTAGCTTAGAGGAAAATTCTTATATCGTAAGCTTATGTCAGAGATTCCTTTAAAGATCTTAAGATTCTTAAAAATGCCTAAAGAGCGCTTAATAATAAAAGCCATGGAATAATAGCAATTTAGATCTATGAGAACCTGTTATAAAAATGATGGAACAAATGGTAACACATTTTCTTACATTATCGGAAAGTGTTTATATAGCGCAGTAATATTTTAGCTAATTAGCGTGACAAATTGAGCTTTCATGTTTATTTTTATTTTTTTATTTAAAATAACATTTATTTGTTAATATTTCTCAGTGTAACTCCAAAAGTCTAGTGCCATTTTGGAGGTGCAAAGCCCAGACTTCGTCATTATTTCGGCATTATGTGTGTGCGAGCAGAGGGAGTTACGGGTGAACGGGGAGCGAATGGAGCTACCAAGTTTTGGTTACTAGCAAACATTCGTAAATGTCATTAACAGTTGTAACGGCTTCGGACCACGCCCACAAAGCACCCAGAACACCCCCGGAACTTTATGCGGTACGTCCGGAGAGCTGAAAAAAAGAAGAATCGGAGAAACGGTGGAGCGGTGGAGCGGGTATTTTTACACAAAATTACTTCTTTTATACGCTGGCCTGACATCCATCATCATCATCGGGCGCAGTTTTGTGTTGCAAAAGCCCTGAAATATGCCCCATCATATTTCTAGTATTCAGATTCAACTTGAAAACAACTTTGGGGGTGTGCTCTGACCTTAAAGTCTGGCAAGTTCTAAGCGAAAATCGATTTTAAAGATTATCTATAGAGATTACATTCAAGCGACTTGGTTAAATGAATAATAATACACTTTTGAATATTTATGGGTTTTACTGAACTGGTTTTCGAATTTCTTGATTCATTTCAAAGCTCACAAGAGGGCTGAAAGGCACTTCTCTTGGCTGCAATGTACCAGTAAAAGCAGTTTTTATGTGAGAGCATTTTTTAGATAATTAGAGTGACAAATGCAAGTGGACATATTTACAAATAATAAAACCCAAATAATAACTCCATCGCCTTTACGTTTCTTCAAAGAATAATACAAACTATAAGATAATAAACCCAAATAACAACTCCATCGGCTTTGCGTTTCTTTAAAGCATAATCCAAATTATAAGATAATAAACCCAAATAACAACTACATCGGCTTTGCGTTTCTTTTAAGCATAGAAACTATAGATTTATTTAGTTTAAATATATAATTGTTGTCCTGTGTGTACAAAGTAATTAATGCCTATATGCGTACGCGCATAAAGAGTAATAGTAATGTATATTTGTAGAGTCTAGATCTTAAGCGCTTAAGTGTTCGTACAGCTAGATGGTGTGGGGGGTCTTTTTTATTTTAACTAAGCTTATGAAAGGGTGAAGGATTTGTGTTTTCTATTGAAAATGATCGTCGGCGAAATTTTGTACTAAATCAATCGGGGCGGGAGGCATGGTTAATTAAGTATTATGGTGTGAATATGAAGACGTATTGTTATATACAAATTCGAAACAAAAAATTTATAAACAAATTAAAAAATCGAAATAAATGGCCAAAATAGTTAGCTGCTCCGTCTCAATAGATTCTGGGCAGGATGTAGCTGCGCACCTGTGTGCTGTAGCGGTGCCACGACGAGTGATAGCGCGCCTGGTTCCTAGCAAAAGCACGCGTGGCGCGATGCAGCAGCAGCAGGACAATCAGTGAAAGTCCCAGGACAGGCGGCCAAGCCGGACGCAGGGCCATGGGAGCGGCGAGAGCAAGCAGGGCCAGGATGTCGCCCAGATAATTGGGCTGTCGCACCCATCCCCACATACCGCT
>JAEIHY010001938.1:0-68165 GCA_018904565.1 Drosophila tsacasi
TATGAAAAAAAAAAAATTTGATTTTTTTTTTTTGTTTACATGTATCGCCCCCCTTAATAGCAGCAGTGTGTGTATAAATAATTGTGTTAATAACTGTGTGAAGAATCTCTGCACTCGAAAGGATCATCGATGAATCATGGAAAGTCTACAATCCTCTACCGCGGGTAAGTCCGAACCAAAACTATTATCCTATATCCCATATTCGACTTTTCACGCATTATTGTTCTTGGCGGGATCCATACTTTGAAATATGTTAAGAGCAAAGCGAAATGCCAACAGTCGGGGACAGTCTGGTTTATTAGCATTTTTATTTTTCTCCGCAACACGCTATGGAAGCACTAAACGTGCCCTGCACCATTATAATATTTTTGAATCTGTACTGGATACCGCCCTTCGAAACAGGTCTCGGGGACAAGATGTTCCAAACTATTTGCCTGGAACAGTTCTCTTCTGTGTGGATACCGTGCTTTAAGGAAAAATTTAAATTACGATTCGATAGGATAACGGTTGTTATTCTTGAGAACAGTACCTGGTCACACAAAATAGTCCTTGAAGCACTCATGACGTTGCCAGAGTTTAGCGTTAAGTTAAGTATGCCACCTTTTTTCGTTTTTATCGAATTTTCATACCTTCCGAGTCCCTGACCTATCGATGCTGTCCCATCTCTAGCGAATCGTTTTGTTTGTTTGTTTATTATTGTTTGTTTACATCAGAAAAATAATAATTTTCCGGCAGCACGGACACACATTCAAAAAACAGGGCAAGGAACGGAAAGGGAGACTTAAAGAGGAAACAAGCAGCAGCGACTAGAAGCCCAGATCGGCAATAACCGCGTCCAGTTCGTCCTGCAAGTTGGTGGCCCGCGATCGCACCTGCACAATTTGATCCTGCAAATTGTCGACGTTCGCCTGGAGCAGCACGTTGCACTTCTTCATCGCGGCAAACCGGCTCTCGTGCTTCTTCACCCGCGGCTCCACATTCGCCTTTTTCGCGGAGTTTGGCGATTCCTTGGGGAGTAAATCCGGAATATAAACACAGGTAAGTTTGACAAAGCCTCTAATACTTACCTCCGGCTCAGACTCGCTACCCGTCTCCGCTTCGCTGGCCTCAGACTCCGACTCCTCGGACTCGTCGTCGGACTCCTCCTCCTCCTCTTCGCTCTCGTCCTTCTCTTCGGGCTCCTCCTCGTCGTCGTCCTTCTCTTCGCCGTCTACGTCGTCTTCGTCTAGTTTCATTGAGGCAGCCATCTTCTGCACCTCCTTTTCCAGCTTCTTGAACTTCTTGTTCTCCTCCCTAACGAGGTAGTGCAGGAATTGGTAAGAAATCCTTAATAGTCGAGGCTCACAGAGCCTGTACTCACTTGAGGATCACGTGGTTCTTCTTCATGGCCTGCTTGAGGGCATCCTTTTCCTTCTTGGCCGCCTCCTCCTTGACCTTCAGCTTGGTAAGCTTGCTGCGCAGCACCTTCAGCTCCTTGCCGGACCGGCGCTCCCTGCGCTCCGTCTTCTTCTCCTCCGGCTCGTCCGGATCGCTTTCGCTGACCTCCAGCTCCAGTTCCGGCGAGCTGTCACGCCCGAAGTTGGCATCGCTAGGTCGTCGCGATCCATCCATAGATCCGCCGCCCTGGGCGGAACAGGAAATGGGGATAAACGAGAAGTACAGATTAGTGGGGGCGTCGCTGGCGGGTTTGGCTTTACCTGGTGCCTTGCTGAGCGGAAGTGGTCGTGGTGGAAGCAATCGTCGTCGTCGTAGTCGTCGTCGTCGTAAGCAAAGCAATTACTAATGTGCGTTCTGTTAGTGCTTGGTGTCGCCTTGGCAAGAGAGCGTCAACACGGGTTAATCGGTTAGTTGCTGCGGAGTCGGCTGCGGAGTGCAAGAGCGCGAAAGCTTCCATGGGCAGAGGATGGGACGGGTCTGGGCGTGTGCTCAACGGGTCATAACACCGCTTTGGGTCTGGGCGGAGTCTGGGAAGGTTATTCTGGCGGCATGCAGCATGCGTGTTGAAGTGGGTGTCGGTTTTTGAGGCAGTCTGCAAACGAAATCTTTGAACTACATATTTTAAATAGTCTAAGAAGTTCCTGTTCCCAGTTTTGGATTGAGAGAAACATTTTTGTATCTTACAAAGCTCTTGAGAGAGGGTTCCCTTTGACTTAATATTCGATAGCATTTAAATCACTATGCCAAACTTTAAGCCTTTTAGGTGAGTTAAACACACACAGAAACACACATTTATTGGAAAACCTAGCATCAATTGCATCAAATGTATTGAGTTGCACAGAAAATTCCTTCCGATTAAGCCAACAAAAGTGGAGAGTTGTTGCTGTGCCAAAATTCAAAGTCTTCATACTTGAAAGTAATAACATTGTTTTAATCAAATGCATGACTTCTGAGATTGAAATTTCTGCCTTTGTTGTGAGTACTTCTGTGAATATTTCAAACCAATTATGATGAGGTCAAAGGATTTGTGTGCAGACCGGAGTCAATAATGGAAAAATTCTGAGTTTATGCAGGCTGTAAAAGGTGAGGTGAGGGGCCCCTGGGCGGTGGTTCATTCCCAGACCCATCCTAGACTGGTGTCAAGTGTTGTCAGCTGATCTGTTTCTCTGGCTACTATAGCTTCTAAGGGTAACTAGAGTGGGTACACTAAGTGGCTACTACTGACTGCTGTGGCTTCGTTAACTGCTCCTGTCTACTCTCCGCCCTCAGCGGATGCAACGACCCGGCCCCGACGACACTAAAAACAAGAAAGGATATCTAGCCTCGGGTACCGATGCCTGAAATACCCTTGCAGATTTATAAGTATTTCTTTTTAAAAGGTAGATGAGACTTTAAACTGTTAAACAGACGGACATCAGAATCTATAATATAGCTTCTGCAAGAGTATTATAGGGTAGGGTTAATAGTATGTTAGGAGAGGTCAGACCCAAAATCCGAACATAGAACCGATTTCCAGTCTCAACTGACAACACTTTGAGCAACATCCCGTTCCCTTTCCTCCTCAAACCCGAAACATCGACTTACCTTCAGGGCCGCTGCCAACTTGCGCTCGAGCAGCTGAATCTGCCGACGCTGCTCCTCCACCTCGGTCTTGGCCTCCACCAACTGTTCGCTGGTGCTCTTGTAGTTCTGCTCCACCTCCTTGGACACCTTGCGTGCATCCTCTACCTCTCGTTTCAGACTGTTCACAAAGGTCTGTTCGGCGGTCGGAGTGGGATCCATGGTGGCCACGATCACGTTGGAACCATACTCCAGGTTCTTCTCGCGAGACTTCTCTCGCTCCAGCTCGGTTTCCAGAGTGCGGATCTTGGCCAGCAGCTTTTTGTTCTCGCGTTCCTGCGCCTCGCGGTTGCGCAGCTCCAGAGCCAGCATCTGTTTGGTACTCTGCAGATCGTCGCGGATCTTATCGATGTCGTCCAGTTCGTCGGGACTCTCCTCGTCAATGGACATGGCCGACACGATGCTGGGGCGGGAACTGCCCGCTCCCGATGCGGCGGCACTGCTTGGGCCGAGGGCATGGCTGCTGGGCGCCTCGCTGAGCATGTTGATTTTCGACTGCGACTTTTGCAGCTGCTCCTCGATGGTCATCTGGCGGCGGAACTTGCGCAGACCATCCAGCACGGGCTTGCTGCGGTCATTGGTGCGTGTGGGCTTGAGCTTGATGCCGCCCTGGATCTGCTTCAGCAGCTTGTTGTGCGAGTTGTCCTTTTCCGTCTCGTAAATGAACTTGTCGTCCACTTTGGTCATCGATTTGCATGTTAAGATGGGCTGAGATCTGGGAGGGGGATAAATAATCATTAGGAACTCTGACTTTTCAAGGCAACTTCCTCAAATTTCAGACAAAAAATGTCTCTGCTTTCCTGAATTATTCTTCTTATTTTTTCTTCATGTTTAATTTTTATTTACTAAACTATTTAGCAGACTTGTTTTGGCCAAAAAGTTAACTGTGTAAACATGGCAAAGCTCGGAATTAAAAGTTTCGCCGCTTTGTTTACCTTTACCTTCCGCCCTAGTTAGTTTTTTAATTTTTGGGAGTGTTGCAATCTGCAACTACTTGTGTAATCCGGCTGGGATTACCCGCCGGTTAATACCCACCTATCGTTGCAGGCCACATGGCGCAGCTTCCTGCCGCTCTCCACCTCCTTCATCATTTCGGACCAGTCCGGGCGCCTTCTAGGTCGTGTCCTGCGAATCGAAGCGAATCGGAATTATGGTCATCCCTAAAAGGTATTGAGGTAATGGAGTTCGGGCACCCGGATCGGGGATCAGGGTCTGGGAGTCAGGGGTCACTATGCACTCACCTGAGCTTCTCGAGAGTCTCCTTTTGCGTGCTGCTGAGTACTCGCTTCTCGCCGGGTGCCAGGGGCGGGGGCGGCGGTGGCGGGGCCTTGGGCACCAACGAGGGCAGCGGCGGCGGGGCGGGAACTGGAAAAACAAAAAGAGCCGGGAATGCACCCGGAGGTTGGGGGTTATTCTCCGCCGGAATAGGGGAATGGGGCGCGGTGCTCCCTGCACGCTGCTAGTGGGGCCGAGGCGAGGACTGGTCGCTGGGCATTAGAGCAAATCGCCGGGCGCTGGCTGCGTGCACTCGCGGTTATTAAATATAATTTTAATTTAATGAGTTTGCAATTTGTGTCAGTTGTTCTTGTTTGCTGTTCTTCTTTCGGCTCCCGCTGGGTTCTGCTATTTCGCCCCCGGTAGACTCGCCGCCCCCGTTTAGCTGTGTTTTGTGGCCAAAGTTCCGCCATACATATCAATCGAGGGTAAAGAGAAGGAATGGGTGGAATGCACTTAAAAAAGGCATTAAACACTAGAATTTTAAGGCATTCGATTTATATACTCCAGAAATTTACTACACAAAATATATTTTTGGCAAGTATTTGATGCAGTTGGAAGAATTTAGGGTAATGTTATGCAGAAAGTTGTAAAAGTGTTCTTAAATTTGAAATCATTTTAAAATGTGCTAAGAGTATGCAATAAAATATTTACTAATGCTTTTGGGCCTCATGTGCCTCATTTAAAATCAATCGATTTTTATTCATCAAATATGATGTAATGTAATAACAAATTTAAACAAAAAATTAAAAAGGATTTAAAAACGTATTTAAAAGACGGTCAAACTATTACAAGTTTCTATCCTTTTGTTAGGTGTAAAATTTTGTAGCTTACTTTAGGCCCGCATTTTATATAATATAAAATCTGCAGCGATGTCGAAGCTAACTCTTTTTAATTATTACACAATTTTAAATCACGTAAAATGAAATGGTAAAAAATGGCGGCTTAAACTGTTTTGCCAAAATTCATTTTTCTTCCGTTTTGTTTTACTTTTTGTAGCATACTTTTGACCCGCACTTAAATTGTTTTCAGATATACAACAATTCTCTGATAAATTATAGAGATTTAGGCGAATGGTCACTGTTTCTAATTGCATTTACCCAATCTCAAACGAAATATGTACCTTCTGTTTGCCTATAGTTCAGTTTATGGCAACACAATTAATGCCAGTGTAGTGCCATGGGTGCGGGTGGAATCCCAGACACATGGCTGTCTCTGTCGGAAGTTGCAGCAGAGATTGAAAAGTTAGTGCCTCGTCCTCGGCCTCGTCCTGGAACCTGGACCTGGCTTTGATGGTGTTTTATTGCCTTAACACCATTCAATTCGGAGAACAGGCGGGCGGACGGTTGGCCGAGGCCGGCGGGGGTGGGCACAAAACTTTGATTGCATTTTTTACTTTGTCGGGTTGCGCTTGACTGGCTCTCGCACTCCCGCTTGCTCGCTTCGGGTTTAAGTTAGTTTAAACTCGGCTGGCGGAGACGAGACCATCCTTCCACCCTTCTGGCTGTACTTCTTCCTTATTCGTGCTCTCCGTCTTGGTGTTCTGTTAACGAGGCCAATTAGGATTGGTAGTGTTCGAGAAAGACCCCTTGCAGCCAGCTGTTTCTAATAAATTTCCGCTTAAATTGTTGGCCTAACAATGTTCACTTTCCGAGGCGAAGGTCCCTTCCCCCGGCCCCGCTCTTGCCACCTCCCAGCCAACTTCGAGGTCGGTCGGTCGGTCGTCTTTCCTCCTTGGCCTCGTAATTAACAATTGAAAAACTTTTCCAGTTTCGATCCCACCCACACACTCACATGCAGGCATTCATACATATATCAAAAGTCTTTATTATTTTTTCTTGTTAATTTTTTATCGAATACTTTGCATTTCTTGCCCTGTCTCTTCTCCGCTTTTTTGTTGTTGTTAAAAAAGTGTAAAAGTCAAACAACGCAGAAAGAGGAGGAAAACAATGAGGGCGCCGCCAAGTGATGAAAAGCTGACAAATCTGTTAATTAGCTTTGTTTGAGTGAACCCTCGTCGACAGGAGATGGGGGTTTTGGGGGGTTGCCAAGGCTACCCAAGGCTTTATCCTTTGTCTGAGAGCCGGCTCATGGCTCCGTCTCCTTCTCTTTTTCGGATTTTCGGTTTCTCGGTTGCGCCTGGCTGGATCTGCACTTAATCTTTAAGTGGTTGGCTGCCTTTTGCGGTGCATTAGTGTCTGGAACACCATCCCCCGGTAGTCCCCTTCACCTGGGAAACTGGGGAAAAATACCCAGAGTGATACAGGGAGAGAAAGGAGAGCAGGAGAGCCTGGGAAACTAATCCGAACTCGTGTTACTCACTGAATGAAATCAGAGCAAACGAGCAACTTGATTATTGTCTAGAGCTCCGTTACCTCCTGGATTTTTCCCACCATCACCACCTTCTTCTACCCCTGAGATATCCATGTCTGCATGTTAATGAACTGCTTTTGGGGAGCTCTGATTAAAATACGTGGTCAACTTTTCGGACAGCCAATTGAGGACGCGTTTAGTGAGTTGCGCTTAATTCGGTTTAGTAATTTATGGACAAAGGCGCTCCCCTTAACCGCCAGGAGCGGAACCCGTCCCCCCGTCCCCCTCTGACAGTTATCCTAAATCAGTGGCAAACAAAAGTGGAAGCGAACAAGAAACAAAAGATGGCAGAACAACAACAACAACAGCAACAGCAACAAACACCGCAAAAAGGAAGAAAGGAAGCGGGAAGAAGGGTGCCGGGCAGATAAAAGTCTTCATTCATTCATGTCGACAAAATTATTTCTTATTTAAATAAAAAGCAAGCACTGCCAGTAGGAAGGAGTGGGGTCCCGTCGGATCTCCGAGCTGCTGCGAACTCCGAGCTCCGAGATGATGCTACCCACTTAATATACCGCAAAGCCCGCACTTACGACGTCGCAGAATGAATAGCGGGGTATGTAAACATAAATTTTGCGAGCTCACTCCCGGGCCTGTGCCCGCTCCAGCCCGGGTATGGACCCCTTGGTCGCCACGCCCACTGGCTCATTGTGTTATCATCAGCAGAATATTCTATGCATGCACAAATGTTGCCGTTGTCATTGAATCAAGTCGGAGGAGTGTGGAGTGCCAGGGTCTTCAAAAACTGGGAAAGTCGTGGGGGAAAATGGAGTGGGAAGAGGGGAACTTGTTACTGCGTAACTGGTACTGGGTACACTGGGAAAATAATTACCAGGCTGGAGTCCTTAAAACGGATTTTTCAAGTTTTAAAGGGGCTATGCCACAATACTGTGAGTATTGTCACTTATGAGCAATATTCATAAGAAAGGAATAACGTTTTGACTACGTAAATATATTTTATCATTAATCACACTTCTACGGCACCGTATTTTTTAGGGGTAGTTTTCTTAAGAAAGAAATTAACAGAGACCAGCTAGCTTTCCTCTTTAAGTTGTACAGGTGTATAGTTATGACGCTATATTTTGCTTAGTTTATTTTTAAAGAGTTATAGAGGCTATCTAGTCTTCACCATAAGATCTCTAATTCAAAATGCATATTCAAACAATTTAATGTAGTATAATTTTCCTAGTGTACCTGATAACTCGTGAAACGGGATGAAGGAGTAGCAGCAGAGTCCTGCTCATGGACTCATGCCGCCTGCCGCCCGATGAGTGACTTCCCAGCTTCCAGGCTGGTGCGCTCCTTCATTGTCTGCCGGGGCATGATGAAGCACCGCTCAGCCAGCCCATATATTTCATGGCGGTGGGGGAGAGTCAGTTCCCTCTGAGCTCCTCTATCCGTATGATTAGCGTTTTTGCCTTGGCCAGGACCCAGTGTAAAATAGGGGCCAACAGGGATTACATGGGGGGATTTGGCAAACTATTTGGAACCCTATTAGCTCTGAAATTATGCATGTTGTTCTCCCCCTAAAATGGTAAGCATTTCAAAGTGATTTTACTTGGGAAAGCTCCTTTCACATTATTCATTCTAGGTGTTGTTTTCAGTTGAATTTAAATAAGAAACATTTACCGCATTAATTTTCTTCCCTAGTCGTGAGAAAACTGATTTAATTCCTTTAAAATCTCCTAATTATTAAATGGTTTTGCTGTTCCGCTCGACGGTAACCCTCATTTAATTCCCTTTGTGCCCTAGGTGATGGGCCTTAAGTCCAATTAGAAAATTCAATTTCAATTTGGATTTGTTTCTGCCAGCGTTTTGGGGGACACTAATCCAATTATGCAGTCAACCATTTCATTGTCGCCCAGTATAATTATGGCCAACAGCTATTGGCCAATATGAGGCACTCTGTGTGTGTGTGTGTCTGTGAGCTTTGAACGATTTCCTTTTACGTCATTTTGACCACGCTATTTCTAAATTTGAAAGAGCCTAATCATCTTTTATGCTCCGTTGGTTGGGATGTATACAGGAACCGAGAGAGAAACATCGCCACATCGCCACCTCACCACCCTCACCTATTGAATGTCGACATTTCTAATGACAGGAGACCCGCCACCCACTTGACCCTGACAAAGCACGCGAAGAAAGGAGCCCGAAGGAAGTGAAGGAGGACCGAGGAGAGCCAGGACTAGGAATTTCCCCAAAAAAATTGGGCGCAGCCGTTACATGTCTCGCATCTACACACGCATACATAGAGATGAGGCTCATTTAAATAAAAGAAAATATTTTTGTCTTGCCGCTTCTGGTCCTTTTGAAGACATTCGAGCCAGGGGCAGGGGCTGGGACAGTGTCAGGGGCAGCGGCAGGGTAACTTGCGGCCAGCGCCGTCTTTTATTTCGTTTTGTTTTTTAGTGGCGGATATTTGAATATAAATGGCGCATTTAGTTAGACTCTATCAAGCACATTCCCATATATCTTTGGCAGCTTTCGGCTCGACCCTCCCCCACTGAGGATTCCAAGTCCAAGTTCCAATTCGAGTCCAAAGTTGGCCTTTTATCATTCGATAGTTGCGGGTTTCCGAGGGGGAGGCGACCCGAGCTCTCTGGCCGCCCGTGTCCTTATGCCTCTTTACCATTCCTCATCTGGCTTTAAAACATTCCATTTTATGTTGTAGTTTTGACAGAATGAGCAATAATCATGAATTTTGCTTAGACCATAAAAAGAAACTCCACTCCTCTCCACTCCACTTCACTCCACTGGAACGAGAACCCTCCTGCCCAGACTTTACCCTGAACACATTAAATAAATGTTTCGCCTTCGTCTTTTCCTTGTGGCCTTTCTTGCTGCTCCCTTTTTTAGTCTTTATTTTCTGTTTCTCTTTTCCTTTTTTTTGATAGGGTGACAGCTTTAAAAAGGACAAACGTTGCTCTGTTTTATTTTTGGCGGACAACGTTTTTTTTCATTTTATTTAGTGACCTCTTTGGACAGTCCCCTCCTCTTCGATCCTTTTGTTTGTCGGTCAAGATTAGGAGGCATTTGCGGTCACGTTATTGCCCACTGATTAGGACGGGGACAAAGGCAAGTTAACTGCCTCACACGTAGCCTTTAGCCGCTCCCGATGTGCCCCCATTTCCCGGTTATCCCGTTCGTTTTTTCAGGTCCTAACGAGCTTTTCACTTCATTTTAGTTGCCTGTCTGCCCCCAGGGGGAAACTTGAGGCCTTCTTGCCCACGGGGCGGCTTTCTGCAATTCAATTTTGAGGCCAGGTGACGGCATACTTATGCAACTCACTGTCGTTTGTTCGTCCGGGTTCTTTGTCTTTCTTGCAGAACCCTTGCTCCTACTGCTCCTCCTTTTTTTCCACCAATCCCACCCAGCCTCGCGGCCGGAAAGTCCATTACAAAATTACAGCTTCCTCAAGAGTTGAGAGTGTGTGGCCATAAATACGGAATTAGAGAACGTTTGTTCCATCATACCTTTATATTGTTTGCACTTCCAAAACCAGGTGGGGCTGGGGTGATGAGATGGTATCCTCCCCGGAAAGGGAATTGAAACCCAAAAATAAAACCCAGTCGCAACTGCAGGCAGGAAAACACTTTGCGCCCCGTTCGGCTCAATGCACAACACTCACTAAAATTTAATAAATAAAAAATGATATTTATATTGCTTTATAGCCTTGTTTCTCCCACTGTGTGTCCCTCTGTTCTCACTGTCCCTTGTCCGTGTGCGCTTTGTGGTTTTTGTTTGGGCGAAACATTTTGATGAAATATATTTTTTTACACATTCATTTCAAGTATATAAATTCCCATATTCCTCTATGTGCGAATATTTGTGCACTCTGGCAGCAATTCGTGTATATTTTCCTGCGTTTTTATAAATGAGCAGCCGCGATGCCTGAGAGCGACAGGTAACAGACATTGATGGCAGCGTGAGGGAAGTGTTTCCATTTGATAATGCAAAGGGGTATGCCTTCGTGTTTGCACAACAAGCTTCGTTCATCGGTTAGCCGAATATAATATTTTACGACAAATGAGATTAACTGAAATGTTTATATTTGTTAATAAACAGTTCTCTGGTTACTAATATCGATTTTTATCTGGGAAATAACTATTTTGACGAAAAATAATATAATAGAAACTTTCTTTAAAGTTAAAGTCCCGGACTTGTTGCACTCAATGGCATTCGGAGAGACAAAATGCGCTTTTTGAGAGCTTAATTGAAACGAAACTCTCTCGTTCGCTATTGTCTTTGTTTGATGAGAGAAAGGAAAGAGATAGACCCCCACTTTAATGTGTAAAATGAGTAGAACGGCGTCAAGAGAGAGAAGTCTGCTCTCGGATCTTAACCGAGTTTGAATGGAAATGTGCCGGTTTGTGACTTTTCTTTCATTAAGTTTTCAAAAGAGTCTGCGGGTAACCTGTTTGTGGCAAACTTTTAGTAAGACGAGACACAAACTTGAAAGTTTTAAAAATAATTTTACCAAGAAAGCACATTTAACAATTAAGACCAAGTCTTATTCATTGTTCTATGTTTTAACTTAAGCCTTAATAGAGCATACGTTCTTAAATCATTAAATCACCCTACCTCACTCATATATCACTCATACGCCCCGTTAAACGCTCATGCTAAATATTTGCCAAAATCCGAACTAAGTGCAACATATTCACCAAGAATATATATCAACTATGACACATTTGATAATCTCTCTCTCAACTCACGTTCCCATCCCCATTGAGCGAATCTCATGCTCATATCGTTCATACGCCATGATGACGCATTATTTTGTTTTGTTTTTATGCCACTCTGCCACTGGCCACTGGCCTTGCCTTTTGGCCAGGGCCGACGAAAGTCCCAAAAGCGAAATAGGAAAAAAAATATATATAGAATATTTGCCAACCGCTTCCCCCCAACGTATAGTAAATACAAATACTCTTTGGGTTAGACATTAGACATTAGCCATTAGAGAAGCAAGGGGGCGATAGTTTACAGCGCTTGTTGAGTCGATCCATCTGCGGAGGTTAATCGGGGTTAATCCAGTCGGGCATCGGGTTAGGTTCCATCACAGGAGCTGCTGAGATCGGATCGGATCGGACAACTTACCATTCTTGATGCTCGGCTCGCGCTTCAGGGACGCTTTGCGCAGGGTCTTGGTCGTGAACTCGGGCTTGGGCTCCTCCTTGGGCTCCTTGAGGAGCTCATCGATCTTGGGTACCTTCTTGAGCACGGGCCGGATCTTGGCCAGGTCGTCGGTGCTCTTGCTGGGCAGCGGCTTCTCCTCGCGCTTCACATGCCGCAGCTTGGGCTTCTCCAGCTTGAAGCGTCGTCGCCGCTCCCGATCCTCTTCGGTTTCACCCTCCTCGGCCTCGTCGTCGTCCTCGGTGGCCATTTTCTTCAGCGACCTGTCCCGCTTGACAACCACGCTGCGCAGCTTGGGCTTTTCCATTGTGAAACGTTGGCTCAACTCACTTTCTGGCTCCGGCTTCTTGTTGACGGTGGTTGGACGCAGCTGGGCAGCCTTCCGGACGTGCTCGGGCACCTTCTCGTCGACGGTGGTGTCCTCCTCTTCGCTTTCCTCCTCCTCGGACTCGCTCTCCTCGCTCTCTTCCTCCTCCTCGGATTCGGTCTCCTCTTCGGTCTCTTCCTCCTCCTCTTCCTCGCTCTCCTCCTCCTCGGATGAGGACTCGGGTGGTGGTGTTGGCTCCTTCTTCTTCTTTAGCGCCGAGGTGGTGCCCACTGGCTTCTTGGTCACCGCAGTGGGCGTTACCTTCTTAACGGGCTCGGGTGCTTTCTTGGTGCTTACGGGTTCAGGAGTCTTCTTGGTCGCCAGGGAAGATTTCTTCACGGGCTCAGCCACCTTCTTGGCAGGCTCAGGCGCCTTCTTGGCGGGTTCGGCCACCTTCTTGGCCGGTTCGGTCACCTTTTTGGTCGGTTCAGCGGTCGTCGTGGTGGTTTTCTTGGCCACTGCAGTTGCTTTTGGTTTGGTTGTTGTGGACTTTTCGCCATTCTCCTTGGTCGCCGGCGTGGCCTCTGCGTTCTTCTTGGCCCACGGCGTGGTGGTGGGCTTTGTGGAGCTGGCCGTGGCTGAGGCGGCGCCGTCATCCTTAACCCATGGCGGACGGAATGTGGTGCGTCCGCCGGGTGCACTACTTGCACTGCTCGTCCCCGTGCGGGGCGTCACAAAAGGCATCGCAACTTCTCGTCGGGACTTTGCCGGATTTCTCGCTGGTGCTTGCTATGTTATTTTTTCCCCCTGGTGTTTACGGCTGTTTAATTCTCTAGGGGCCGATGTCGTCGCCCGTCTATTTGCACACTCTTTTTAAATAATTTGCCGGGAATTTTTTTGGACGTTTTTCCTGCTGATGAAAACACAAAACTTTGCACATTAGCAGCTGCGTCGGGGGAGAGAGTCGCAAGTTGTCCGAAAAAGTTCTTTCATTCAGATTTTCCGTGTTTTTTTTTCGATTTTTTTCTAGGTTTTTTTTTTGTTTTTGCCCCGCCGAGTTCTATTTTACTTTTGATAATTCTTTTTTTACGCGTATTTTTGTTTCGTTAAAGATTTTTATTTATTTTTGTTTTTTTACTGCGCGAATTTTTGTTGCTGGGAATTTTATTCGTGGTCCGCTGTGGACGATGAGCAACAGCTGTTTGAGATATTTTCAATCCGATTCAATTCATTTCAATTCGTGTATATTTGGGTATGTTTCATTTTCAATGTTATTTTTAACTGAATGCGCTCATTAGCTTTGCTAGCTGTTGCCGCCGCTGCCGCCGAGAGACAGAATGTAGGCCTTTGTGTCATAGTCATGGACAGGGACAATCATGGATACGGGTGTAGAGATTTAGGGGCATACAGAGGCCCCTCCCCCTCCCAGGGGAGACAGTGCAGGGGACGGGGACACGGGGCGAATGCATCAACAAATCCCAACTGAGAGGAATGCTTTTGCAAGCGCACGCAAAAACAGCAAACAGCTGTGGCCAAAAAAGTAGGGAGTAGTCTAGTTATTGAAATAAATTAACATTTATTCGATATGTATTTTAAAAGGAAGAATATATACATTTTAAGTACCACAAACCGCTTTAACAATTAATTAAAAATGTATAGTTAAATAAAAAGACTATTTTTATGAGCACAAATCCAATGTTAAATTTGGTAATGGAATAATTTTTGACAGCGTACTAAGGGATTTTAATAAAAACTACTTTATAGAAATGACTAGAGCTTTGAAATATCTATAATAGGTGTTCAAAAGTATAGAATGCAAATATTAAATGTACCAAATTCAAAGTAAATTTGTAATGTTTGTTTTAAGGTTTCACGTATTCGTTAACGTATTATTGGTGATTAAATTCAAAACCATTTAACAGGGTTTCACAAAATCCTTTTAAAATACTAAAATTAAGATGTCAAATTCAGTCCCAAATTGTATTTTCTGAGAGGTAAAATCTTTTCTAGTATATAAATATATTTTTAAATTGAATTTAGAGAATTTCTAAACAAAATTCACATATCTTTTTAAGCACCCCTATTCTCCTGACCACAACTATTCCTGCTCCCGAATATGTCCAGCTGAATGTGCGTCCGTCCGCCGTTGTCTTCCGTCCGGACATATGCACTCCAATAAACAGCAACAAGAGGCGGCGCAGTGCATGGGAATAGAGCACAATAACAAAAGCAGAAACGATTTGCTCTGCCACTGGCTGCGATATGTAAAAGGCGAAAATATTTAATTTTAGGTTCTTTGTGCCGCCGAGAGTCCAAAAAAAAAAAACAACAAAAAAATCAAACCGAAAAAGAGAGGGTGAGAGAGCGGAATCAAATCGAAAGAATAAAAGGAAACACATCTCTCTGGCGCTTTCTCGTCTTTAGCCAGATATATTTTCCTTTTTTTTCCTCTCTCGTCCGTCCGCTTTGCGCTGCTTTTATTGTTGCTTTTGTTTTTATTCAACTGGCTCGTTTCACAAAGTAGACAGCAAAACGTACACAAAACTGGGGTGTATGGAGAAAAAACAAAAAAGAAAAGCCTCCCAAAAAAAAAGTACCAAAAAAGAGCGAACGCGAGGAGGCAGAATGAAATCCGAATTTGTTTCATTCCATTGCCATTTCCATGGCCGCCCCCTGAAAATGCCGCCCGCCCCGGTCCATGTCGTCGTCCATATTCATTTCAATTCCCCCCGTTCGGGGGCCGATTGCAAATTTTTTGGCCAGAGCGACGAAACACTTTCTCGGTCTTTCCTGCATCATGGAGGCGTTAATTAAACATGACATGCAAATAAAAATTATACTTAGGCATACAGCAGAGCGTCCATGCCGCGAATTTGTCGGACTAATTCGGATGCTCTCTATGGAATGTAAAGGATACGTATGTATCCCCTTTTGAAATGGAGAGCTTTATAATTAATTTATGAATTTGTTGAAATTCGTGGCTCATCAGTTCTCGTAAACAACTCGTAAAGAACAGTTTGTCCAAAGAGTTCTTAGTTTTTTAAGGAAACTTTGAAGGTCTCTAGCGAAACGGCAAAGGAATCATAAGAGAGAATCTTCTTTTTGTCCTGGTCTTTTCTCAACTTCTGTGGCAAGTTTGGTAATTCGATTTTAGGAAAGTTCTACTGTATATTGCACAGAGAATGTGAGCAGAAAAAAAGCTTTAAAAAAATGCAGAGAGAGGGTAGAAAAAATGAAATTTCAATTAAAATTGTTAACGAGAGACTCTGGCTAATTTGGCTCGAAAGTCGTGCGGAATTCGCGTTTGGAATGGCAAACCAAAAAGAAAATAATGTCAGGGCCGGCAGCATATTTCATCCTAAGATTGCCTGTCAACACAAGTGTTTAAAAATATCGCCCGGTGGCGATATTTCGGGAACGGCCATTCATAACGCCCCTCCAGAGAGATTTATTAGATCGATTGGCCGCGCCGGTGACAAGAGCTAAGCGAAGCTGCGCATTTCGCCGTCCAAAATGTACACGAATTTTATTTTTATATTTTGTGGATATTTCACGGATTCTCTTTCGATGTTTTGCAGATATTTTTCAGTTATTTTTCAGATTCTTTTTCGGATTTTTATTATGGGTATTAATTGGTTCATTCGCTCGGTTTGGCTGCAGTTTGCTGCGTTGCACATCGTTCGCGTCGTTGTATTGTCCTATATGTATTAGCTGTGTGTGTATTGGCTGGGTCAGACACCCGCAAACACCACACAAGCACACAAAGATACACCCACACAAAAACACCCGCACACACACACACACACACACTGGCACTGACGTAGAGTAAGCCTTCAGCAGCGGAGGCAGCAGCGCCTATGACGGCGTTTCAAAAACTAAATTCATACATTTTCCAACAGCCAGGCGATGCCTGAAAAATTTCAAAATTTTCCCACAAACTCACTCTCCCTGCTCTCTCTTGGGAATTCTCTCTACATTATCTCTTTGATTTTTTTTCGGCGAGAGCACAGCATAATGAAGTGAAAAGAACATTTTTTGTTGACCGACAGAGGGGAATATTTTTAGCATCTTTTCGGTCTTTCGGGCCGAGGGACGTTTGCGCGGCTTGGATTGACCTTATGGCAGGTGCAGTTCAATGGAATTATTAATAACGTGGCTATGTGGCCCACTTCAAGGATGCTGCTGCTTCGCCCCTCCCTTGCTCATTAGTTCTCTCTTATCAGGCGCCTCCTCGCGGTGAATGGGCCACAATTACGCAAGTTTCTCGAGCGGCATGGACGTGGGCGTCGCAGCTAATTTCATTTGGAGAGACAGGGGGGGAGAGGGTGAATAGTGAGTGGGGGGCCGCCTCTCTTACCCTGTGATAAAAACCACTCGTCTAGAAAGTCCAAACCCATTAGTGCTTCTGTTCGGCGTTCTGTCAGGTCCAAATGATTCTCTCCAATGATCTCCGCCTTCAATATTTACATTGTCTCCTAAGTGGCGCTCGCTCCTCCGATTCACTCAATTGTGGGTTGACATTTCTGGGATGTGCTGCAATCGATCGATTGATCGGTCAGTGCGTGGTAGTATTTATAGTCTTGATGATTGGCTAATCGATTGGACTAGGGCTAGACTGAAGCTTATTTGTGCATTTAATGTTATGTTAAGATTATATTTATTTAAGATTGCAACTTGTATATTCTAAGTCTAAGCTGTATAATCACTCTTATTCAGTTAACAAAGTTTCAGACTTATAAATTAATTATATTCATTTGCAAATATGACATCTATAGTGTAGAGGTGTACTACTATCTTACCACATTCATAAATTTGCACCTGCCAACAAACTTGCCAAACTTTTCCCACACCTGTAGAGCCATGGTTCGCCATTTTTAATTTTAAGTTTCGAATTTATATATTCTCTCGAAATATGCATATAAGCTAGCAGGCTAATAGTTTAGTTTAAAAGCGAAATTCAACCAATTAAAAATGTTCGAAACAGGGTAGAAAAGTTCTCACAAAATCATTGCAATGACTGAGTGCAATTAAGGCGCAAAAAGCATGTAATTAAAGCGCTTGTCGAATGTCAGCACAACAAATATTTATTTAACTTTCAACGATTTTGCCATCAAACGCATATTTTTTCTGGTTTCCTTTAAAAGCGCCGCCTAAAAGCATGCAATGGCCTATTTTTTCGACTGTCAAAGTCAGCCAAAAAGTATGCCATATTAAATAGCTAAAATCTGCATGCCCACGCAGTTTGAAAATTCCCGTTGACAGCCAATAGAAAAATATTTTTTTAAGCTTTTCCATAGTTATAGTATTGACCATGTGAAAATATTAATTATATATATATCGTATGTATTATTTCTCATAAAAAGCTTTTTTCAACATTAAAAAAACATTTTTGGGGACTTTAAAAAATCCGCTTAAAGGCGATTGGGTTTTGGTTGGCAGTTGGTATATGCGACTTCCCCCCGGGGGCCTTCAATAATTCAGAGAATGAAATCTAGAATTTTGGCTGTTTTTTTCCTATGGGGAGGTAGGAACCCCCGCGGAGGGAGGGTGGCTGCCAAAATGGTCGGAAAAACCTTTCGTTTTGCGGGTTCGCCGACATTTTCATTGCCGCGCGTGCCGAGCAAAAACTTGTGTGCCATCGAAATCGAATTTGACACAAATTAATTGCTATTTGATTTGACAAGTGCGAACGGCGGGGGCGGAGTGCGGGGCTTCGGTGGATACAAAGAGCAACTTGCGGGGGTTATGCTTAAGTGTTATCATCTAGAAATTGCTTTATTTGTGAAATGTTCGAAGAGACATCTAATGAATACTGAATGAACTCCTTGGCGTTGTGCGGGGAGCCGAGCTCGTTGTGGCTTCTCTAAACTGCGTTTGCCCCGCCCTCTGGGCTAGACCTTGTGGGGGGCAGCTGGCGGTGTTTGGGCTGGCACTTGGGGTGGCGCCTGCGGTGCGGCTTGAGGAGGCGCCGGCTGAGCGTGTGCATGGGGTTCAATAGGTGTGGGAGTGCTGCTGCCCTCGGTGGTGTTTAGGTAGGTGAAGTGGGGCCAGGTGGAGATCTCGGCAAACAGCCTACCGCCAGGGCACTCGGTGTCACGCACCTGTTTATGGCCCAGCAGCTTGTAGGCGGGATCAATGTAGCCCTTGAAGACGCCGAAGGCGATCAGGTTCTTGGCGGCATCCAGCATTTGTTTTGGGGGGAGTTCCGCTGCAAATAAAAGGAGAAAAATAATTCTTAATAAGTGAGATGTTTGGCAAAGGCAATATTTAATTCTTGAATATGTAATATGTGAGGATATCGGTATATATTGTAGCTTATTTAAAAGTCTACTCACTTCGCCAATCTCCAATAAGGACAATGCCCACACTCCTATCGTTGTACTTGGGAGCATGTGCTCCTATAACGTTGAATCCTCGACCCGTGTAGATCATGCCATCGCCGCCAATGCCAAAGCTGTAGCCAATATCGTTCCAGCCACGCTCAAGTTGGTGAAAGTCCTGCATATCCCTCATGCTCTTCATGCAATCCAACGTAGTAAAACACACGGGCGGCATGTATGAGTGATGGATAATCACATATGGAGCGGGTCCCTGGAAGTGCTCCACCGACTTTGGCATGCGGGCGCCCCAATCGGAGCGGGAAATAAGACGGGCAGTGGCCACGCCATCGCCCAGATTTGCTTGCTGCATGTGTTGGCTATAGCCTGCAGAAGAAAAATTATATAGGTTAATGATTAAGTGGGATTTTTTTTGTTTTAAATTCAAATAACGTTGGTTTCTTTCTTAAAAATAAATACAGCGAATTAAGAAAAATCCCCCAGAAAGACACAAATTTTTAAAATAAACAATAACAACGCTTTCACGTCATCAAGCCTTAGGCATTCTTAAATCAATAATTTTATCACTCAATTTATTGCTTGTTGTTTTCCTTTCTTTTTATTAAATTCCTTTCAATTTCTGGATTTTTGTTAAATTTAGCTCAGAGCATTAACTTGTTTACATTCGTAATCTGGTGTCTTGTGCCCTTGACTTTTATTTGGTGATTTCACGAAACTCTCGTCGGAAAACAAGTTGTATATTAACTTTTGCCAAAAGGGAAGAAGATTCGTTATATTTCATATTTCTGACACAAAAACACTTTAAAGACAGCCAACGTTTGTCGGGCTTAATTGCAAAAGGGGGTCTGCGGGTGCGTATACGTAATGTGTGTAATAGGTGGGCGGAGTGCGGTCTGCGGTGCTGCTGCTGCTGCTGCTACCGTACATTTCTCACATTCCACTGATAAATGATAGCCGGATTCCCCAGCGCGGAGGCGTCTGTTTGCGGATGTCTGCTGCGGTAACTGCGGTTCGGCCGAGCCACGATTTCGCACTGACTCTGCCCGACTGACTCCCCGATCCCACTGAAAATCCCCGTTACGAGTGAGAGAGCATCGTAAAAAACAAGTCGCCGATCGGCTCCGATTGGCAAATCGCGATCGTCATCAGGCAATAGCTTGAGCAGAGCGGGAATTAAACATGCTAAACTAGTGATTGCTAGGTGATTTTTATTTGATTTTGGTTGAGAAGGTGCCAGCAGGGCATATTAGTGAGGGATATATTTTAGCATTTCTGAGAATGTATTTTGTAGAATTTATGGATTTTTATATGTTTATAAAATTCTTTACAAAATAATGCAATTAATTAATGCTTGATCCCATTTTTAGAAATAACAACCAAACATTTACGCATGAAAACAACACAAGTTCCAAAATCCTCCATCAACCATGAAAATTTCCCTTCATACAAAATAATTATAATGTAAATATTTGTCTGCAAGTTTAGAAAAAATTTGTTGTATTTTTATGGCGCAATATTTTTCCCTGCTTTTGTACCAAAAGTAAATATTTAGATTGGCCCACGAATAGAAAAAACAGCAAAATCCAAACGTTGTGTTGGAAAAATTGGTGGCAGATTATCCGCAGATAAAAGTATCTATTTCGGCGCAGGTCATTCCCGATTCGTTCAGCTTCGGCACTCCATCAGCGTGACTCAGCTTAAAGCCGTCAATGCGAAATGTTTGAAAGCCAAAAGCCACATAGCAGCAGCGGAAGCCGAGAGCAACAGGTGCTGCGGGTATGGTATCATCTATCAATGGCGTGAACGTTTGGCCGTTGACACTGCCGCGGCCCCCCTCGGGAGGAAAAGGCCGGAGCTCAGTTCCGTTTGGCCCTGGTTCCTCGGCCCTGAGTCATAAATGCAAATTCAGACTCCAATTCGACTCGAAAACTATTTTATTTTATTCAAAATTTGCTTTATGTGTGCCGAAGGAACGGAGGTTTGCCCATGTTTGCGCTGTTGTCGTCTGCCAAGAACTTCGGCACCACGCCCACTCTGGCAGTACGCCCACGGCATTTATATGCATACGGAAAACTTAGCCGGGAAAATGGCTGAGTGGGAAGAGCGAGAGAGCGGGCAGAGGCGGAAACAGGAGACGCGGCACTTGCCTAAGTTAATAGCGGCAGTTTCTAATTAAAATTTACGGAGAGCGAAAGTTGCGTGGGCACACAGACGGGGTCGAAATAATATAACATCCTGACTTGCTCACTTCCGGTTTGGGTTGGACTGCGGAAAATAGTTTTTCCTTAAGTTTTGCACAAATTAAAGAGGGTAATGAGATACAAGGCTTAAATGTGTGTAAACGAAATTGGGCTCTTGACTTTACCTATGATTTTTGTAATATATATTTATTTATTTATATGAAAGATCTTTAAACTCCATATCCTAACACAATATAGTTCCCTTTTCTTATGCTATACTTTATATTTTGAAAGCGTTTAAAGTAGCTTTTGATAACTATTATTTTGCCTGCATCTGTTGGCTGCTCTTGCCGAGTGTCGCGCCCGCACTTTGGCACCTATCGTGGATCCTGTATCCTGGACTTCATCGACGGCGCGTGCTTGAATAATAAACAGAGCAGGAAGCAAGAGGCAAGAGCAGGAGCAGAAGCAAGTACAGTGGCAGGAGCAGGAACATCAGCAGCCGGTGCAGGATGTGAGGGGACTGCCAAATCGTTGGCTGTTTAATTTATGCCGCTTACTTTTTAGTGTGTGTAACATGTTAATTACATTTATATTTACAGCAAAGCTCGGTGAGCTCCGATAGCTCCGTGAGCTCTACCCAGCCACGCCCCACTACCCTAATTGTTACCCTAATTACGCGGCCTAATAAAGTAAACATTAAAACTCGTTGGCCTAATCAATGTTGCAAACTTTGTGGCCCTCACTGCCACACACACGCACACTCACCCCAAATATTCACACCCTCTATCGCAATTTCGAGCGATAGTTCAGGTGCCGGCAGGGGTAAATCACCTAAGCTCCTCCACACACACACACACACACACACACACACACACACACACACTCAGCTTTGCAAAAAGCAATTTCGGAGGCATTTGGAGCAAAGTTCTTTGATAATTTTCGATTAATCCTCCGCTGCTCCGTTGATTAAATTCTCGCATAATTGAAGTATTTAAATTACCAGCGAGTAATTAGAGTGGCAGGCATGCACACACTCTCACCGAGCGGTTGGAGTGGTCCCTTAGGTAATTGTTTGTTTTTAATCAGGCAAAGCACATAATAGAGACATTTCAATATTATTATGTTGACGATGCTGAAGAGCGGCCCGTCCGCCGTCGGTCGCCAGTCGTCAGTCGTCAGTCGTCTGCCCATTAAACAAATATCCATCCGTGCATTGTTTCGGGGGGAATGTGCGAAATTAAGTCACGCTCGATTACAACAAAAATTAAAAAGCAACAGGCAAAAACCGACCGATACCCGTACAACGGGAAAACAACAAAAAAAAAGTACCCGGAGCAAACAAACAGCGTAAAAAAGAACACAATAAAATCAACAAAAAAGAACAAAAAAGCTGAATAAAAAGAAAGCGAGCAATCATAGGCTTAAGGACCGACTATTGAATCCCCTTTTTGTCAGGTTTTATAGTAATTCATTCCGAAACAAATGTTGGAAAATGTATTCCTTTGCAATCAGTTATTCATGGGAATATTTTTAGAATAGATATTGGCTCTATAGATAGACTTACGGTGGAGTAAACGTGTCTTTCGGTTGAGTAAACTTTTGGTACATTTTTATCTCACTTTTGGCTAATGAACTTTTGCTGATTTTACCCAAATCAATTGAGACGGGAATACTAGGTGAAAAAAACACAAAGGTCTTATTATAAGATATGTGTGCATATTTCTTACTGCTTAGCAAAGGACGTTGATCAGTATATAATGACTGAATGACATTTTTATGACATATAACATTTTTGGAGTAAACATGTATACTACGAAATTCGATATAAAACCTAAAATATGTTTCTTGAAATTAAGCTTTTCTCATTCATATATTAAATAAGATAAAACTGCCCATTAATAACGATTCCATTCATATTTCTCCACGACAAAGCAAAGCAAAAAAAAACACACCATTATCTCCGTTTTGTAAGAATTCTCGTAAAGCGAGAGAAAATGATAAGAGGACCCAGTGCCTCAGTTAGGGTGCCGGAATTATTATGAATATTAAAATCAAAAACAATTTCACTCGCCCGCTGGCTGTCAGGCCGTAAATGACAATTTTGTTAAATGTCAGTAATTAATTGAAACAAAAAATCACATATCTTGACAGCGTGCAAATTATGCATATATTATACGTCAGCTATCAGTGCTCGGTGCATATATAGATATATGAAATGTGTGTATAGCAGCTGGCAGGGCTCGGCGGACACTGATTGCAGGTGGACGGGCGCTCAGAAATAATAGAGGAGGAGCTGTGATATCTTCTCCACTTCGCAGACTCGATAAGAAAGCCTCTCGAGCACACGACACTTACCCATCATTGATAGCAGAACTAATCCCAGTGCTGTCATGTTGCTCTTTCTGGCCGGAGTTTCTTGTTGCTTGTTGCTTCTGCTTTCTGCTAGCTGCTCCTGCTTCTGCTTTCTGCTGACGCGATTGCTTTGTTGCCTGGCTTCCAGCTACTTAGGAACTTGTGTGTGCGCACAAAATGTGACTTTGATTTAGGAACTTTGTGTCGATTGCCGCTTGCTGTTAGTTGATACTTGTTGTTTGTTTGTTTGTTTCTTGTGCAGCTCTTGGTTTGTAGTTTGCGGTTTGTTATTTGTTTTTTGTGCAGCGGCAAGAATTGTGCAACAAATTTCGACGATGTGTGAAGGTCAGACTTTGGTTCGCAGCGCGCACATAGTGGCTCTATGCTTCGTATCACAAGCGCGAATGTTGGCCAGCATAAGGGCGGGCCTGTGTTTATAGGAAAATCCAAAGTAAATTCGCACCAACGCTGCTGCCGCTGCTGCTGTTGCTGCTTCTGCCGCTGCTTTTGCTACTGCCGTCGCCGCCGCCGCAATGCCAAACAAATCGTTAATCGCATGAAACTTATTGGCAGATCGCGCTCTCGGCTCGCTCTTTTAATATTCATTTCGCCAGCACTTCCGCTCTGCGAGCGAGCTTTTTAACGCCTCTGTTGCCGTCGGCGTTGCTGCTGGCGTTGCCGTTGCTGCCGCGCTTACCGCCGCTGCTTCGGCCAACGTCGCTGCTCCTGATAAAGCTGTGTTATCAGCGCCTTAGGGGGGATCGCCGGGCTACGCAAAGTTCCAGCTAAGGTCACGCTGCGGTCTTTGGGGAAACTCAATATGGTAATTGGCGATTCCGCGGTGAATTACATTCACGCCTGCAAATCCATTGGCCCCTATTAACCGCATTTCACCTCTTCGGTTTGGTTCGAATCGGCGGGACTTTACCAATCCAAAGGGTTCTTTTTCGAGCACCGACATTACGAGGGCCGACGCTGCACGTGTCAGCGTGAATCGGCAGTTCGTCGTATAGATTCGGTTGCACGGAGAGAAAAATGCAGCCTAGTAAAGCAGCAATTTACGAAACTAAATTGAATTTTTACAAATCCATTCCATTCTTGGATTCGATTTGGGGTTTCAATAATATTGTATTTTGCAAAAGAATATAGCAGGGCATTAGATCGGGAGAAATATTATGGTGTTAAATCTAAAATTAGATTAAATAAATATTCCCAAAATAAATATCGGTCCTAGCGAAAAATTGTGATTGATCCTTATTGTTTGCCATTTCAAGAACAAAGACAAAAATGCAGCTTTTTCCGTAAATCATTATTTTTAATCAAATAAATAATTTAGATAGCCAATTTCACTTTAGATTAGGAAACATTTACACAAGTTTTTCCATTCATTTGTATCATAAGTGCAAATTCAAAGTTACATTGTTTGAAACCTAATTATTAGGCCGCAGGTTCTTTTGGAAATATTCATAAAATAATAATAAATATTCATTTAGCTTTACCGTGTGTTGTAGATAATTTTAATGGCTTTAGCCCACATTTATTGCAGTGCACGAAATGACTATACTCTAACCTATCACTCTGATATACAATTAAGGTTAATCATCGACAAAAAACGACGCCTAGGCTATAGGGCGGAACTCACGCCTCGTGTTTTCCGTAATCACAACTTCCGACGGGGGCGAGTGTTATTAAAAATTATAACAGTTACAGTTTATGACGATCTGACGACCTTGATGCGGATCGCTGATCATTGGGATTGGTGGCACTCTCACTTCACTTCAAGTAGTGGTTCAATATCGGTCAGTCTTGAAGGTCGTCGCTGATAAGGGCCCACTCTATCGGGGCCCATAAATCAGTCGAGGGGGAACTTTTGGTTGACAACCTCTTCAAACAATAGTTGTGCAAATAATAATTGCTGGTGGGAAAGTCCGTGATCACTCAGCTGCAGACAGAGATCAGTTGAGAGACAGCTTATTTGTATTGTTTTAAGACTCTATCAATAGGTCTTTGCAGATTTATTGTTTTGACAGTTTCATTTCCAAAGTTTCTCGGAAAGATGCTTTTTAAAAAAATCCCTTTCCACCTATGACTCATTTGTTGTCTTATTCAAATCTATGAATTTACTAATATTTGGCAGTTTTTAATTTGGGGTTTTTAGAGCCAAATCTTAAAGATGCTTAGTTGATGCTTGTTAATGTTCATACTCTTACTTATTATTGCCCTTATTCTTCTTCTAAATAAATCACAAAAATATATCGTTTTGTCTATGTTGTTTACATTACTTAATCGCATTTCCATTGCCTCTCCTTATTTTGAAATACTATTTATAGTTTTTCATTATAAACTAAATTTCGCAATTTTTCATTGGAGTTCATAATTCAAAACCTTTTTTCTTGAATGTTCTTCTTTGCTCTTTTTTTATCAAGTACATTCATTTATAAAAACTATAAGTGCCACTAATCTATTATTTCCATATACTTGAACTTATTCAATTATCTATTTCCTTATCAAATTTAAATGATTAGGTGTGAACTTTAATACTTGGTATCATTATTTGGCTCCAAAAGTTAGTTTTTCAGATTGAAGTGTTCAAAAACTGTGATTCGGTAACTGTGACAGCATCTCTGCCCCTGTGTCATCTGCTTTCTTTGACCACCACCACCAGACATACTCTTTTTATTTTTTGTATATATATGTTTTAAATTTGATGTATTTTTTTTTTGGGCCGGGGATGCCCCTTGGTGTGATCATTTTGGTTTCGGGGGAAGTCCACTGCAAATGCCGGTATTAAATTGCTTTAGTCGGAGTGCCGAGATCGGATGGATAGACAAATTAACAGCATTTTATTTTCCGTCGTCGATTTATGGCGAACAGACACATTCCATCTTCATCTAGATCTTAATCTAAATTTGTTTTTTTTTTTCTTTTGCGAGAAACCGTGCACACACTGGTTTTTCGGGTCGCTTTGAAAATTTTAGGGGGAGCACCGCGCACTACCAGATGCGTTCTGCTGGCGCCGCCCCGGCCAAAAGGAAGTCCAAATCACCAGTCTCATTTTCTCTCCTCTGTACCTGGGGCTGCTTTATTTTATTTGCTGTTTATACTTGCGGCAAGGTAAACACGCAGACCACACGCCCCCGACCCCACCCCGAACTTAATATTTATTACACTTCAAAAAGGGGAAATTTCTCGAACGCTCTTCGGAATTGTTGAATTGTTTTAACAGCAAAATAGTTGTGGCTTAAGTTGCGTACTTACCACAACTCGTGGCCAGCTGTTGTTGTTGCCTGAACTGTTCGTAGGAGTCCGTGAGTGGTGGCGGTGGTGGGTGTTGTGTGACGGATCCAGACGCCTTGTCGCCCATGTTGCGTGCCAATGTCTTTGACGCCAACTGAACTAAAGACCATTGGCTTCAGCCGAGGAGAACTCGACTATTTTGGGCTCCGGCCCCTGTGTCAACAAGTGCCTTTGATTAGGTCTTGTAATCTCGAGTTGCTCTTCCCTTTCGGGGGGTATAAGAGCTCCCTCAGAAGGGGGCCGCATTAGCCTCCTGGCTCTGAATTAAATAATAATAATTGCGAGGCAAGCGCTTATTTTGAGTGCAGAACACTCGTTCCGGCCCATTGTTCGGGCATAAACGTAATTTTTATGCCTCTCGATATAACACTGTAATAAGTTAAGATATGTTTACGACCACAGGTGTGCGGCTGAGATAACCACACGGCAAAGAATTTTACACATTTTTTGGGTGGGATAAATTGCTTGGGTTTTAATTAAAAAGGTGTATCTTTAACAGGATTTCCTTAGAAGTTTAATATTTAATTAATTTTAATTAATTACATAATAAAATCGGGATATTTATAAAGGACTTGAGTCGAAATTTTGATAATTAACAGCCATACAAGCAATAGATTTATGGATATGAATACAACTTATTTATTATTTAAAAAAATATATATTTTTGTGGTGAAACCTTGGTTTATAATATAGCGAAACTCAATAGTTTCCTTTGAGGATATAAAGCCATTCTTCTACTTGTTGTTAGGGCATCCCCTGATCGACTTTCCGCAGGTAACAATACTGACCACTGTGCTCATAATTTACCCTTCGACGGCTGGCTCCCCGCTAATCGCACATCTTATCAGGGTATTAAGTGCGCCACACACTAACTACGCCTTGGCACGCTCAAATCACACGCAAAATCAGAGGCAAAATCAGAGGCAAAATCACAGGCATTCTTTTATTCTCCTCCAAATCGACTGACGGGGTATTCACCAAGGTAAACATTATCGAGCCAGAAGCTTTACACTCTCTGGCACATTAGATAAATAAACGAGTGTCTCTGCGGCGGCTGTGTGTATATTACAATTAACAAAAGTAATTGCAATCGCTGGGGGAAGCCCCGTTGGCCGGGACGGGCCGGGCCAGGCCTCAATGAAAACTCTTTGATGGCTGAGCCATGCAAGAGTCGATCTACAACTACACGGTGAATAAACACTGGATACTTGACATATCTTCCCTTCCATATTTCATTTCATTTCCGCTATCAAAAAATCTTAATCGTAATGAATTGGTCGCACCAAATCGAATAAATATCAGATAGCAGCTAATTTATTGATACGAAGCCAAGGGCCCCTCTGTCCGAATGTCTTACGAAAGAAATTTAAGTGCTGGAGATTTTCAATTTCGACTTCAGATTCACTTGCTAATTGCAATATTATGAACACTTTGGCTTGTCGAAGTTTGTTTTCGTTCTTGTTAAGAAACTATTAAACTTAAAACTTCCTTTACACTTTTATAATTTTTCTAATACATTTAAATTTAAGCATTTAAGTTGTAAAGTAAAATCATTTATTATTTCATTATTTGGCTTCACTTTTTTCCCTGTGCACACCCATTTAGATGTATGCCAACACCCCCAATTGAAGTCTTTGGCAAAGCGAACAATTCATCAGATGTCGCCATATCATTGTCTGTGCTGATTAGTTACGCCTTGCTGGTTGGCAGGAAAATTCACCCATCAAGGGTGCTGGCTCTTGGGAGTGGGGCCACCAGTCGGAGGGCAGGACAGACTGGTATCCTTGTAGCGGCACGCACATGCCATATATTAGGACGCATAAAATGACAAACGACTCGCGAGGCGCGTAAATTGAAAACGCGCTGAGCCTGTGCGAGATTGCCTGCGGAGGGGAATTGGTCGCTGGCAGGATAGCAGGATGGCAACGTGGCAAGGGGATACAAGGGGATACCAGGGGCGTACATGGATTTCGGCGACTTTTTGGCTGTTTGTTATTGCTGCCAGCGAGCTGTCTCACTCCGAGCTCCGAGCTCGCTGGCTGTCGGCCAAAACTTTGCCAAAGTATTCAAATTAAAATTTCAATTAAGGAAGTGAATTTGTGTGTGCCGAAAGTGTATTAAGTCTATATAGCGGTGGCATCTTGGCATTTCACTGCTGCTGTTGGTGCCGTGTTCCACGTGTGCCACGCCCACGCCAAAGCCCGCACCAGCCCCCACAAAACCGAACCAAACTGAACTGAACATAACAGATACCGCCTCTCAGTGGCATCGTCGCCTGTTGTTTGATTTATTGCCAAAGTTTGTCGTCTGTCATATGACATAAGGAGTACTTTGTTGGAATATTTTACATTTCATTCCCTGCCCCCGAACTCCCCCCTGCAGAGCCAACTGCCACGCACCTTGCTCCCATTTTCCATTGAATTTGCAATGAGACCCAAAGAGGCTTTGATCGGGGGCCTCTGGTGGGCATTATTAATAATGCAATCAATTTGTAAACAATTTGGCATATATCAATGCGCTTCGTGCTGGCCATAAATCTTTGGGAAATTAGCTCAGGAGCAGTCCTACTCCTGCTCCTGCGCCCACTTTCTGCACTTTAAAATATTAAAATATAGTTTTTCTTTTTAAAGGAAATTTGTAAGTGGAGTTAGGGGGAAAGTTGATAGATGTTGAGGGTGCTTTTTAAGTGTTTTTACAATATTTATACCCCCACATAAGCTAAGCACAATATATAATCTATTATATCTTCTAGTCTTTTGTACATACCTCGGGTATATAAGCCAAGTGGCCACCACTTTTAAATTGAACAATGATTTAAGAGCTATCCATAAATTGTTCCGCTAAAAAATCTGGCTGAAAGTAGCCGCCAAAAAGATTGTTTTCTTTTTTCCTAGTGTGGTCATTTGCATCCCGACTCCTCTAACAATCTGCTGGCCTGCCTGCCTGCCCTGTTTGATGGATTGGCGGCGGGTTCTGGCCTGGAAATATTCCGGGAGCATGGCCACGGTTACTCCATAGTGTGGACAGGGGCCTGTTCCGGCAGATTTTGACCATATTTCTGCGTTTTTGGCTGCTCGACTGGCTGCCGTTGCCGCTGCCGCTGCCATTTCTGCTTCAGCTGGTGCTGGCTCTGGGGCTGGCGCTGGTTTGGCAGTTAGTGACAGCTGCGGTGATGGCTGGCTGCAGTTTGGGGAGGGGAAGCCGGGGGGAAAACCCGAAATGAAGCGCCGGGGAAACCATAACGCTTGTCCGGTCGCCAGCCATGCATTCACTGGCTAAAAGCGGAGCAGGAGGGAGCCTTTGACTGGCCAAAAGAATAGAATTCGTTGGTGATATTTGCCCAGAATTTCGAATTTCCAGTGGTCGGTCAGAGTAGGCAGCACAAAAGACAGGCAAGCACATAGCAGTAGTCAGAAAAAGGGAAACACTCCGAACATTCAACTCTAAGCTCTCGGTTTCCCTCTGTATCTCCGGTGCGGAATATATCTGCTTTCACCGAGGTGAGTCCTTGCCTCGTTCAGAGTTGAGCATCCTGCAGAGCTAATTGAACGAAGTTGCCCCATGGAGTGTGTGTGTGTGTCCAGCTGAGATTCTTTCCTTGTCGAAGAGAAATTGCTTCCTTTTTATTTTTTCCCTCCCCATTCCTTGACTCGCCTTGGCCCCAATTTAAAAGTTTATGAACTTGTCTGCCAACTGGCGCCTCCAACCCAGGCTCTCACCCATCTCTCTGTCTCTTCTTTTTTGTGTTTTGGCAGGAGGATGTCGGGGCGCCTCAACCAGCAGCACGCGGCGTATGCGCAACGCATGGAGCAGGAGAACAACCGGGTGCAGGCCACCCAGGCGCTGAACAGCTACTACAGCCACTGGGGCAAGGTGACGTCCCGCTTCGACAACTGGACCAACAAAGAGTACTATGAGAAGGCCGACCAAAAGCTGCAGTCCAGCCGCGAGCAGAAGGAGAAGCAGGCGGCCCTCGATGACCGAAAGACCAGGCTTCGCCAGCTCTTGGCGTTGGAGAACGAGGGTTACGACACCGAGATGCAGCGGCGACGCAAGCCCCGCGAGCCGGGTGGCGGCGACCTCCAGATGCTGGAAAGGGTCAACCAGTCGTTGAAGGAGAAGGAGCAGCTGCGTCGCAAGTTGGAGATGGAGGCCAAGCTCTACGGCCGCTGGCGACATGGCGTCGATGACGAGAAGCTGCTCTACCAGTCCAAGTCGGACAACGAGGTTCTGGCCAAGCTCAACTGGCTAGATCGGCAGATCGAGAATCAGCAGCAGCGTGACGAGCAGCAGGCCTTGGCCGCCGAGCGCCAACTGCTGCTCCAGCAGGAGATTAACCGCACAGAGCAGGCGCAGAAGGAGCGCCAGCAAATCCGTGAGCAGCAGCTACGTGAACTCCGCGCCCTCCAGGAGTCGCACATGTCGGAGCTGAGGCTTCGCCAGCAGGAGGCAGAAAAGCTGAAGGAGGAGGAGCAGCAATTCCGCGTCTTCCTGGGCGAGCTGGACAAGGAGAAGGAGCTTTTGGAGGAGAGCACGGCCCTGGTTCTCCGCCGCGCAGATGCGGGGCATGCCTTCAATTTGAAGAAGATCAAGGTCTTCATCCGCCAGCGGAGCGAGGCCAGTCGCAAGCAGATCTCGCTGTGCATCAATCTTCTGCAGCGCATGGCCAACTATGTGGTCAAGGCGGAGGAGGTGCAGGCCCTCCTCACGAAATATCGCTCGGATCTGGAGAAAGAGGAGCTGGCCTGCACCCAAATCGAGACCATGTACGAGTCGGAGGCGAAGAACAACCTGCAGCGCTGCGAGGAGACTTGGCGGGAGCAGCACTTGCAGCGCTACGGAGAGCTGAGCAAGCTCATCGAGCAGGAGAAGAACAGCCTGGGGCAACTGCTCCAGGCAAATGTTTCGCAGCAGCAGGCGGTGGTGGAGCTGAGGAGTCAGCACCTCACCGGCATTGAGCAGGCCAACAAGCAGCTGGAGCAGCTCAACGAAGAGCAGCCTGAGATACCGGCCCCCTTGATCACTGATCTCAAGGAGACGGAATCTCAGGCAGCCACGTCGGAGGAGGACCCCCTGCCCAAGGTGAGCAACTCGTTCTCCAATCTCAACATGGATGTGTGGCAGGATATGCCACCGACTCGCAGCGAAATCGATTCTCAGCGTCTCACGAAAACTCGGTCCATGAATGTGGTCACTTCGGAGACGGCGGCTCCACCGAAGTTTGCGCGAAAACGTGTGGCCTGGACCTAACGGAGGATCAAGCCTTATACATTGCCATCGTTCCAGCTTAAATTTTAATAGTATTCCTAAACATAGTGCTAGACTAAAGTCGGTTTAGCATAGTTCGACACATGTAAACCCCCCTAGAGCCACTTCACGTGCTCGCCACTCCACCACACTTCACTACACTCCACTTCATCCCCTCACTATACCATGACGAGTCCTCTTCCCCACACTCCAACGAACACCACTCTGTGCACTTGTAGTTGATAAGGCTGATAGATAGGCGCGCGCCCCTCGATAAGGGGGCGGGGTCGGGCAATAAATCACTCAATTTGTGGGCCAGCAGGAAGTAAGTCTTTAATAATTGTCCAAGGCAAGGCAGGGTAAAAGCGGATAAACCAAAGGGAAAACTTGTATGATTTAAGGGGTGCCTTATAAAAAAAGATTCCTATGGATTTTATTATTTTAGTAAAGCAAAAAATATTGCTTACAGTTTCAAGTATATTGATGAGCTTATTGTATTCAAGAGCTATTATTTAATAAGCATTTCAACAATAAATATTCAAAACTATCCTGAAGATTTAATGAAATCCACCTTGTGTTTTCGGCTTTCCAATATATAGTTCAATTATGGTCAACAGATAATGCTCCCTGGCTGGTCTGTTTGCGATTTGCATTTCAATCGTAATTAATGCTTGTATATTTGGGCAAATCTCGGGACAGTTTCCGGTGGCGAGGCACTCGAATGGCGGAAACCGGAGTAATAATACACCATATACAAAATGGCAGGCATTATTTAATGCACGTTATTCATCATCTATTTGAATAGATTGCCACTCTCCCTCACATCATCATCGTCCCGCCCCCAAGACCCACTCCACAATCCGTAAGCTGCTCCTAATGGCCAAAATGCTCGCAAATGATGATGAATACGTTTCAATTACTCTACTCGAACTCTCCATCATCGGAGTCCAGTGGTAGGAACAGGAGTAACGTTACGGGTAGAAGTGGCGGCAAGCCGATATCATTTGATTGCTACTACCTGCCCAGGAATTCCACCTTGCGAGGGACGGGGGAGGTGGACTGTCCGTTCAGTGCACATTTATGAAATATGGGAAATTATCTGCAATTATTATGGCCAAGCTCGGCAGTTGCCATAGAAAAACATTGCAATCGATTTAGTGTTAATAAAACGAAGAAATAATCAGATATTCTATGCTATGCTTGCTATAAACATGCATATAATATGAAGAGGTATACAGTGCGCTCTCTAGCTAGGGAACATTAATAGAAAATATGAATTATAAAAACTGTTGAGCTAGAAATGTCTTATTTTATTCATACTTAGCGTTGTAAATATGAAATGAAATAGGGGGAAAAATATCATATTTTCGAGTAAATACAGATAATATTATATTTTGTAATGTCTTTAGCATTATCAAGTCGTCAATATCTTCTTTAAAGGATTTCAACTTTTTACTAGAGTTATAATGAATGAATTTCGGCTTTTTGTCTTTTTGATAATTGGTCGCAAGAGGGCTTTCCGTTTCACTCAAAATCCTCAATATTCCGGTTGACTGCATATCCTTTTCAATTGATTTGTTTTTGCACATCTTTAAGTATCACTCGCTCTCTCTTTAACGCTTTACATGCAATGTACAATCAATTGCCAACGATGAAGTGCATTTTTCGTTGCGTTCTGAGAGCATTTCGCATTTTTTCTCTCCAAATTCAAATTGGATGGATGGCTACTCTCAAGATTTTTCGTGTGGCCTCAAGGCCGTAACCAACTTGAGCTCTGTTTTTAACTGATGCATCTCATCGGACGTAAACTGTGGCTGGCACATATATAGGAAAATATGCCAAACATGGCCAGTGCACGAGCCAGCACAGCGGAGCAGCGCCTTTGATTAAATTTCTTTGAGTGTTTGGGGCACACAAAATGCAATTTCATTTGCACTAATGGCTGGCGTCGCAGCCCTCTGCCGCTGCCACTGTCGCAGTCGCTGCCTCTGCCTCAGTAGGCGCCGCTGTCCCGGCCAGCTGCATTTCCGCTGTCAGCAACAATGCAGCGGCACAGCCAAGGAAAACGGGGCAAAACTGGGAAAAACTGGGCGAGAAAGTGCCGAGGAGAGCGAAAAAACAACAAAACGGGCGAAAAAAGATTGTTAAATTGAATTAAAACCAACAGCGCAGCGGGGGGCGCGGCGACGTGGGTGTCTGCCAGCGGCGGCCAAGCGGAAGGTATATCATGATGAGAAGAATTGCATGCCGCTGCCTGCTCCAAGAGACCACCTGCTCCTCCTCCTCCTCCTACCCCGGTCCGCTTTAATGGTGTTACTGCAACGGTGGCCATTACCGACTTGGGGCCATCTGCACGAGGCTTGTTCAAGCAATAAACGGAATTTGAAGGCTGCCACTGCTGCCGCATTAACCCCCTCCTCCGAAGCAGCCTCTGCCCGCAAAAAGATTACAATGTTTGTTGGAAATGGCAACTGGAAACTATTATTCCTGGCAGAACCTTAAAAAACAGCAGAGAATGCAGCAGAGTTCAACACTCAATTGTTATAAATTAAGAGCTATTAAAGGGAAATTCATTATATAAATAGGACAAATATAGCAAAATGCATGCTAAATGAGAGTTATTAATTTAAAGCAGATTAAGTGTAATCTTCGGACGTAATTTTAAAGCTTTTGAATCACTGAATTATGAGAAAATCTCTATTAACAAGGAACAAGATTTAAATACTTGTAAACGAAATTTAATAAATTATTTACATTACAGAGAAAGGTTCAATAACCCGTCTCGTGAAAACACAAATAACCCATATCTCACCCCCCATCAATTGCAAATTAATTAAGGAAAATTTGATTAAAACAATTGCATTTGATTTACCCGTAAAATGCCAGGCTAATTGCGGATTAATAATTAAATTCTGAACATTTTAATATGTTTCATGCAGTTTTAATGACATTCCATGTTATTGTTTGGCTTCTATTATTTACACGGCTGTGTGCGACCAATGAACCGTGGCCAAAATATACATAAATAAATTTATATAATTATTTCGACATTTATTAAACCCATCAATCGCGTTGGCAACGCGTCAGACACTTATTTGTTTTGGCATCTGTCGGATATCACAAGTTTTGGGGTCCTATCATCAACTTGTTTGCTTTGACGGTTGAGTGTATTTTCGACTAGGCAACCATCCGATGAAGCTGGGGCTATTCATTCACCGAAAACTAGACTGCTCTTCACCGTGGAAATTCGGGCGAATTTCCGCATCAAAGAGTTTGTATGAATCGCGTGTGCCGGGGATTTTGTGGCAACGTGTTGCCATCGTCGGCTTACGGCATGATTATAACAGGTGCGAGTGCGGATTGACTTGGCCGGGTGGCATAATCTGTCAGTCGACTGTCCCTTAAATAAGATTAACTGCTGATGCGTATGCGGCTGGGCCTGGTAAGGAGCAGTCGTGGGCCACACAAGGAAACAATAATGCGATGAAGTCGAGCCATGCTCACGTCCGCCGCATTCGCACAGTTGAAGGAGAATCAGACGACTCGGGCGCTGCCTCGGTCGTAGCCGTTGCCGTTGCCGTAGCTTTTCATCCGGACGACATTCCCGTCAACAATTCAGCAAACAATTGGCAAATGTGGCCATAAAAGCATGACAGTTGTCACTGCCGTTGTCGTTGGCGCTGACTCGCCCACGTCCTCGCCCTTGCCAGAACCTGCCTTACTGCCCCCCTCAACCCGTTGAGCTCCTGCTGTCTCTGCCGCCTCTGCTGCCTCGGCTGCTTTGCAATGCACAAAGCGGAAACGGAAACGGATGCGGATGCGGAAATACATGTATGCGTGATGTTGTTACTGCTGCTGGTGCTGTTCTTGCTGCCAATGTTGTTGCTACTGCAACTGGTTGTTGTTGTTGTTGCCACTGCCTGTCTATCCGTCCATGTGTCCATCCAACCATGTGTCCATGTGTCGGTCTGTCCCACTGAGCGAGTGATGGCTGAGCCAAAAGCCAACATGTCGCCAGCAGACTAAGCCCGACCCAGGCCACACATAATGTTGACTAAGCCTTCAGTCAATTGCATTCAAATAAGCGGCCAAACAGAGAGGCAGAAAGCTCTTCGAGTGTGGCCAAGAGAAAAGCGGAAAAGCGGGGTGGAAAATGCGCTTCGCTTACATATGCAGAGCTCTCTGCTTTCAGCCGTCGGCAGCCAGAGCTCAGGAACTCAGGAATGTTCAATTTCACCCATGGCCAGGCCTGGGCATCGTTTCGTGTATCACTTTATGACTGTGGAAAATGCAGGCGGCGGGGAAAAGTGAGAGGAAAGTGCTGGAAAATGCAGAGGTTTCTGGTCGCTCTCGCTCTGGTTTCGTTTAAACTTTAAACAACGTTTATATTATCTGTGCCGGGAGTCGGGTTCGCTATGGTCATGCCAATCCCGCCGATCCGAATCCCCAACCGCCAGCAGTTTGCTTCATTACCCTCTTGCTGATGCTGCTCCTCATTTCCCCTCCTCCCTTTTTTAAGCATGCAAAAAATGCTGCGTAAATATGCCAAACAAAAAAAAAAGAAGAACAAGAGCCAGGAGAGCAGCCACAACAATAGCAGTAGCAGGAGCTGCGGCAGTGTGAACCGCAGCAGCAACAACGTCGACGCTTAAATCGGTTGTTGCTGTAACATGCTTGCCATTACACACATATACATATGTAATTCAGTTTCAGTTTCATAACTAAAAAACCATAAAACAAAATTGTGTACACACCGCCCAGGCGTACGCCGTACAGCTGAGTGAGCCACTGAGTGAGCGATCCCGAAACCAAACCAAGACCCCACTCACAGCCCGTGGAAGCCAGGCACCCCCCAGGTCACCCACTCAGCGGCGCCCGCCCACTCAAAGCAAACACAGAGGACGTCGAGGAGGAGGAGCAGGGCGGAGAGCGGACGGAGGCATAATCAGCAGCGCCGACTGAACGAGTACAGTGGAGATTAGCTAAATGAAAAGCCCTCGAAAGGCAACTCATGCGCGTGCAAAGAGCTCGCAAGTTTGTTTTGCGGCCAAATCTGCCCGCAGCCACAAAAGACCAACGGAGAATGCAACACTAACAATGGCATAAGTTTAGGGGCGGCCATGACGACTGTGAAATGGTCTACAGTACAGCCAGGGGCTTGCTCTACAAATACGGGGATATATAAAGAAAAATAAATATTAAATAATAAGTCATAAGAATAAAAATCAAGTTTAAGATAGGAGACGTGAAATCTGCATTGCTATCGAATTAAAATTTTGTCGGTAAATCAAATCTTTGTTGCTTCCTGTTTACCGTTTATTAAGTCCACTTTTATATACATTTCTTATTCCCACAAATTCGGACCTAACATTTTTAAGCTGAATTCAAAATTGTCTTCACCTTTTTATACAATTATAATTATTTTCTATTAATAAATATTATGCTCGCTTAAATCATAGACTCGATTACTCAAGTCCTTACAATAAAATCAAAAATAGCATCCAAAAGACTCACATTAAATACCACAATTGTTCTAGGTGTAAAAAGAATGAGTTATCCTCCGCCGCAAAATGTGACTCGCATTCACATTAGTCACACATGATTAGTCTCCAAGGGCGATTAAATCATTACGGGAATAAGTCACTGGAAAAGCACCAAAACGAGCTCACACAATGCCACAATCTTTATTAAATAATATTTAACAACGACATTATCTAAGAAATATTATCTATAGCATAGATTTTTTATTACATGTTGCAAACATTATGGCCTTAGGTGTGAAATACATGATTTATTAGGGAAAAAACCAGTGAAAGAAAACAAAAGAGAACTTGTTAGTCTTTATCTTTATGGAAAAATTGTAAATAAAGAAATAAATATTTATCTTTAGTAGAAAAAATTATGTTAAGGTTTATATCCGTTATTCATTAGTGAAAGGTTTATATTCATTATTAATAACAAACAAAAGATAAGAAGCGCACTAAGCTTTTTAAGTAACTTGTACATCAAGTTATTTAAATTTGTTCTTTAAAATATTTATAAGGCTTTAACGAAAGGACAAGATCCAGTAGCTATGTGTACTAACCGTGATTAAATCGGTGCTCAGTGACTGTGACATGTAAGCCAAGCTTCCTACTTTTCCCTAATCTGCGTTCTCATGGCTGAGTTTCTATTTAGGCTATTTCCACTGTTCGCACACACACACACACACCCACCCACCCAGCCACATACCGCAGCTAGTGTGTGTTTGTTTTAAAGTTTGTGCAAAAAATTAGAATTCATTTGCAGGGACACAACACTCGAAATGGCCGGGAAAGTGCCATACACACACAAACATCCACCGACCATAAAGTACATAAAACTGCCCAGCAACAACCACAGCTGCAGCTATTACAACAACAATGACCGAACTCGCACACATAAATACACTTTTAAAAATAAGAAAACAAAGTATTTCCCATCTAAATTCAGTGAAAACAATGTCAATGTAACTGCAAAGCTACTCGATTTTACAACGAAAATAATAAGTTATGAATATTTAATAGCAATGGAGTGCCAGCCACATTTGTTCCCTATTTTCCATATTTTAACATTTTTAAAAGCCTAAATAGTAACAAAAAGTAAGTAGAAACAAGCTTAAATTCGGTCCTTGTTTGCATTCATGCCGAGCTGGGACCTTTTTCCCAGTGCTTGCGTATAAACCTCTCATTCGGTTATTTCGTATTCAGAAAATGGCACTAATTATACAGTTATACAGTTATATGCGGCTTGAAGCGTCGCAGGGGTTGCCACATTTTTGGCCACGCTTCCTGCTTGCCATTATCTACCGACACCCTTGCAACGCGGCATCCTGCCCGGCAGCACTCCATGGCTTCCATGGCGTCTCTCTATAGCGTCTATAGTGTCGCCTCCCATTTTCCAACTTAACCCGTGCGGGCACCTTTTGGAACCTCGCCTGCAATGGTAATTAACGTTCTCGAACGGAACCGACGACTTGAAGCGTTGCCCTGACACGGTCGTCTGCCACGCCTCCATGGCAACCTCCGCCCGACGCCCTCCGCCTTCGCCCAGCTTCCCACTTCCCACTTAGCTTCAACTGAGCAGCCCGGTTGGAGTCGCAGTCCATTGGCATTCGCAGCTGCAACACCTGCAGACAAGCGACAGCGAACGAAGGCTGAAGGACGCGGTGCACAGGACGTATACGTAACTTTTGTAATTAAAAGCATCGCACTGCCGCAGAGCAGCAGCAGAGGCGCCAGCAGAACAGCGGCAGCGCAGCGGCGACAACAATGCACTCATGCAAAAAGCTGCAGCTGCAGCAGCAGCGACAGTGGCGCTTGGCGGTGGCAAAAAGGGGTCTGCAGCTGCCTCTTAGTTACTCTCCAACAAAAGGCAAGGGCGGAGGCCCGAGGGCGGAAAGGGCCAAGCCAAGCACATTCAAACAAAGCTTCGAGGAGCGCACAATAGTTTTTTTGGTCCTGAGGTCGCCGTTTGCCAAGTGGGTTGCGGCAGGTCGCAGTTGGCACACTTATAAATAAATCGTTCTTAGGAGTTCAACAAGACCGAAGGCTGAGAGTGCTAAAAGAAGTATCAAAGAAGGATAGCTTGCTCCTTGGCATAAAGGAATATTTTTAAACTTTGATACTTAGCTTAGATTTCTTTGACTAACTTAGTAAGGGTTTAATTTAAGCAACTGTTTTGATGGATTTTGGGCTTTAATTAAGCTTAAAACGACGCTTTAAACTTTTTGAAATAAAATATATTTTCGATTTAATCACAATTCGTGCTTTAAGGTTCTTGTCCTAAGAAACCAAACGTTTGAGGTTAATTTAGTTCTTAGAATGCAACAAGTTAAGTTCTTACTATAATTCCTAAATTATGGGATACCAATTTGGATACAAATTATGATCCAATCTTAACTTGCTAACAACATATTCAAGCCTCATAAGTTTAGCATGTTTCTAACGAATGTTCTTTAAATTTTTCTCAGTGAAAAATGTTTTCTAATAGGCGCTCGGCCACAGAGGAGCGAGAAACCTAAATGCGGTTGCGGTTGCAAGTGACTCGCTGGTCTTGGAGCCATCTTAGAGTGTCCTCCAGCCACAGCAGCTGCAGCAAAAGGCAAGCTGCTATCTCTTCTACTCTGAACCAGAATCTCGGCCCGCCTCGGGGCGTGGTGGTCACGGTCTCCATGGTCCAATTTGCTAGAGTGCCGACAGGAGAGCAGGAACGCATCTAAGCACCTGGCGGCTGGTCCTCCTGGCCAGATGATCAGCTCCGTTCCAGTTCTTGACACTCCATTTGGAGATTCAAATCTGTTGGCCAGATAGCCAGGGAGATCCCCATGTGAGACATGGCACAAATTATGGCAGCAGTTAGCCTGAGGTTAACCCTCCGGTTTGAGCCTGGAACTCTATCATTTTGGCGCATCTCTTGTCATTGTTTTTCATGGCCCGGGATAGTTGTCACTGGCCCTGGGGCTGGAGTGGAGCTGGGCAGGCAGTCAGGCAGCCAGGCCTGCGGGTGCGTGGCCCTGCATAAAAAATGGCCAAGTTTAATTGATAAAGTTTCTCTGGCGGTGCCATGACGCCGCATTAAGCCACACTGCTCAGGACGGTGGTCGGGGAGGAGGGTTAAGGGAAAAAGCCTCACTGCTGCGATGGGAAAAAATCTGTTTGTTCAGCTTCAACTTAAAGCGTTTACGTGTGTATCCTGTCGTTTGTCCTTTGTCCTTTGCCCTTGCTGCGTACTGATTCCCTTGGCGCTCGTTTTGCTCAATCGCAGCCAACTACTCGGTGGGCCCATGGCCGTGTTTGCACAGGCAGAAAAGAGGTGTCAAAAGGGAATTTTGAGTAGGTAAATAATGGGAGAATAATTTTATTATTTTGATCTTGTATTACATCTTAAATTAAAGTTCAAAAGCTTCCAAAATGACTCTGATTAATGACTCTGATTAAACAGGAAACGGTTCCTCTTACTGCACAAATATATACAATTCAATAAGAAAAAACCGCTGTTTAATCCCACTTTTTCAGACTACTTTCTCTCTGTGTCCTCATCCTGAGCTCGTCCCTTCTCGTGCCATTCCCTCACCCCAAATCGGACATGGCAATCAATGCAAAACAAAAAATTTTATTCCATCACTTCATCGGCGACATAAAAATGTATAAGTTTGTCCTGCATAAGGCTGCCCTGCGGCTCGCACACGTGGTGTCCTCGTCATCAGGTTGCTCCGGGGAACTCCCCGGAGCCTGATGTGGATGCCTCAGCTGGTCACGTCCTGTTTGGTTCGGCTTTTATTAAAAACGCTATGCAGAGCACATTACAAGTTAATAATTCCCGTGCCGATCTGCTGCGCACACACGCACACTAGCCGAGAACGAGGATGTGTAGCAGGAGCAGGAGCAGCAGCAAGAGAAGGAGAAGAAGCAGGAGGCGGAGGCATGACCAGGCTGGTGGCATATGCCACACACTCGTCGTGGCGCTGAAATATTTTGCCCCTTGGCCAAGCGCAACATGAAACGAATAATTTTTATTATTCCCATTCTCGTTCTCCCTGTCGGAGCCCGGGAATCGTCCTTCCATCAGACGGAAGAATCGCTCTTTCAGCCAGCAGCCAGCAGTTGGAGCCCGCATCCGGATCCGCATGGAATCCCCGCACGGAACGAACGAATAATGGTGTTTGTGTTCGAAAATACATTTATTTGAGGGCGTTGCCGGGACTGGCGAGAGGGCCAACCTCGCAACCGAATGCCCTTTGCTCTGCGGCTGCGGCAGTTGACACAAATTGTCAGTTCATCAACGCCTACCGGGCGTATGCGTGATGTGGGGGCAGCGGGAAGGGCAGCGGTAAAGGCAGCGGCAGCCGCTGGCCAACGAGCTTCGTTAGCCAACTCTGTGGAGCCCCGAGGGGAGTGACTAAGGGGTGGGTGTCGGTGCGTATAAATCCTGCACGTTTAACCATAACCGAATCGAAGCTAAATGAGAGAAGCTCCTCCGCACTCGACTGAGCGACTGAGCGACCGGCCATTCCATTGCCCCTTTATTCAGTCCATTGTTGCCTGTCCATATCAGTTTTGGTCATTGCCTTTGTTGGCCATGTCATTGTTATTAACTTTTTATGGCTTATTACATAAGCAGCGCAAATCCAACTGACAACGCATACGTGACACAGCCGAGGCGAGGAGGGGAAGTCTTGTGTGTGTGTATCACTAATTAAATATAGCATATAGAGCGAATGCCCTGCTGCTGGCCATAAATAAAACAATAAAAATACGCCTGATTGCCGTGCTAAAAGTTAACCCCAAACGAGGCAGCTCAGCTCAACCTTTCGAACCCTTGACCCGGCTAAATCCCTTTCAATCGGACGGATTCAATTCCAATTCCCAGAACAATTAGTTCCGTCAGCCCAGAGAAAAAATCCCAGTGAATCCGAGAATCGGAGAATCGGAGAATCCGAGAGGGCGACTGGCGACTGGAAAAAGGCAGGATCTTCGCACGCCGAATCAATTGACAAAAGGTATTAAAAGTTTCGCAGCTGAGCGGAAAAAGTTTATCCTCGGCCTCGTGCCGAATCACAGCAAATGCTAAACAGCAATTCCCCGACTTTGTGCCCCATTAAATGGCAAACCAATATGGCGAATGGCGTATGGCGGGGGCCCAGACGGGAGTCTATATCGTAAATTGTGCGAGACGCAAAATGAGATACGTAGTTCGCATACCAAAGGATTTATAAGTAAAACATTTCTGATTAGCTTCGGGGTGGGGGGAGGAGGAAAATTGGGACGGGAACCAAGTATTGGGTCTCTGTTTGTGTGTGCTTGTGCCCACTGGCTATTTCTATTTGATGTCCTGTGCTGACCTCGCTGCGGTTTCTCTACGGTCCCTCTACGGTTCCTTGTGCCTGGGTTGGCTTTGGAAGTGCGCAAGTATAATAAAATCAAGATACAGATACGCAGCCAGGAGAGGCAGCAGGAGGAGCAGGAGGAGCAGGAGGAGGAGGAGGTGGGCACCCAGAGCAAACAGTGTTAGGGACTGGGTCCTCTGTCTCTGCCACTAATTGAACTTGTGTGAACGTATTAGGGCTTATGTGCGAATGTTTGTCTGATTCAGCTCCAGCTTCAGCTTGAGCTCCTCCGAGGCTGAGGAGAATTTGGACCGCCTGGCAGTGCTTAGGATGAATAAAAATATTGTGTTAACTTTGGAACAACTCTCGGTTGATATAACAGCCCCGGGGAAGGCGTGGCAAGTGCCGAGTGTCGCGTCGCCCCTCTCTAAGTGTATTTGTTTCATTTGCCCTGAATGCTAATGATGGGAAAATTTGCGAATTTGCGCCAGGCCAAATGGGGTGGCTTCGGGATTGCGGCTGCCTCTTCTGCTGCTGCTCCTGCTGGATCGAAGTCAGTTTCCGAGTCCTCCTCCGACTGTCACCGAGAGTCTCTAAGAGAGAGTCTGAAATGCTAATGATGTAAAAAGCTTTGGCAAAGCTGAAACAAACGACAGCCGCTGTCTCGAAATGAGGAAACTGACTTAACTTAATTGAAGTTGCTGATGGCTTGGCTTGGCCCGCCATTACCCCCTCCCTACCTAGTGCCTGGCCTGCGTTTAAGGACCGAGGATAACTCTGACCCGCTCCGATCGGAAGCTCGCTCGAAGTGATTTCGTAATTAATGAATTAGTGGGGTGCTGCGTTAGCGGTTACCCAGGGCCATGGCCAGAGCGCTTGCCTCTCTCAGGCCAGCGAGTTCCGAGAGTTCTGGTTCCGAGTTGAACAAGTTTGCCGAGCTGATTACACACTAAACTTGGCCAAGATGGGCGGCAGGCAGGATGGCTAGTTAGCTGTTATTCCATTATCAGGAGCTGAGCACATTGATGAGCCCCGCCAGACGCTCGTTGAAAACACTTGCAGCTGAATTATGATTTCATTAGAATTTATCTATCTTCCGCAACCCCACTTCTTCCCCTCCTCTTGTCCCGCGGCACCTTGCATAATAACTCATTATGGCAGCTGCATTTAGCCGGCTTTAATCGCTTTGGCCATCAGCTGCTTGGCTGGCTCTGCTTCCACTTTAGCTCTGCGTCTGAGAATGTGCAGCATTTCCGGCTCGTTAGCTCCACTGTAGGTGGTGCACGTGCCATGCGGGCCTGCTGCCTGTGCTGTGCTGTGCCTGTGGTCCTGTTCCAGAACCTGCCAGCAGCCGCAGACAATGCTCCATTAGCATGCAGCATATTTTAATTAGCCAAATAAATTTACCATTCCGCCTGGCCAAGTCAGATTCAGGACCAGCTCCTGGCCGTCTCCGGTCCGGCTAAAGTTAAGGTTCTCGCTCTCTCTCTCTCTGAGGCTCAGCGGCTCACTTGGCCAGAATTTATTGGAGCGAAGGAGCGGGCATAAAACATGTAACAAGACTTGAATAGAGGAGCTTTAGGGCCCTGAGATATCCTATAAAAATGTGATATTTTGTGGGTTTATAATAAATGACATAAAATAAATGACAGATAGATATATCTAATTTATTTATTTTAGCTACAAATAAAAAAGCTTTAAGTGTTTCAGACTTACGTTAAAAATTTCAATAAGTTAATAGAGTTTATTTTGATTAAGAACCATAATACAAAGTAAAACTTGTTAGTTATTTAAAACTTAATTAACGCATTTCCCTAATTAATAGTTAAGAGAACAAATAGTGCTTAACCAAACAGATTAAGAGCCTTGAATGCTGTCTTCCCCTGTTGAATTCAGGCCGCTTGGAAGCTGTGCAGTTATTGTAAATAAATATTGACATCCCGAGGACTATTGACAATTCAATTGCTTTATTGGCCGTGCGGGTAATATACATAAATACATGTAAATGGCAATCATTGGCTTCAGCCCGGTAATATATTAACTTAATGTCCCCGACAGTTACATCAGCCCAAACACAATATACCCAAGGACCCGGCCCTCGTACAGCGTATGAAAAGTATACAAAACACGTCGGACGTCGGACTCCCTGGCGCCTGTTTAATTTCACTTAACGTTTAACCTGCTGCCATTAATCGAGCGCAATTAACGCGCCTTTAATGGCAGAGCTGGCCAGCTTTGCAATCAGTTTACGCACACACACACATACACCCGCTGTACACACACAGGGCCCAGCACATACATGCATATTTAATTAGCGAAGTCAACGCTGAGTACTCAAGGAAGGTTAACTGGGAAAAAAGGACGCAGCTCAGGGGAGGAGATGGGCAATGCGTCGCTTGATAAATAGCCAATAATTCTTACGCAGCCGTGAGGAAGGCAAGCTCCGCCCCAGAGCCACCGCCGGATCCACCCCAGAGCCACCCCCAGAAGAGCCAGTGGGCAGAAGTTGCTTGGGGCTCGTTGAGAACAAAATAAATTGCCGGCATCTAACCTTGAGCGTGTGTTGTGGCTATTATCATTTGTAATTTGCAGCAATTAGATGGGGCTCAAAAATTCTAAAGCAAACTTTGTCGGGAACAACAACAGCCGCGGGTGGTGAGCATAGGGACGAGGGGGACTGGGACTGGTACAGGGGACCTGGCACTGGAGCGAGGACTACGAACAGAGCCAACGACCACGTGGTCCTGGCCGAGACCCAAGTCCAGGCGGAGGGCAAAAACAAACAGCGGCAAAAAAGAATTTATTGAGCTAGGGACCAGCTTACATATTTATAAGGCACATTAAATTAATTTACGCATGTTTGTCCCTATTCCGGTTGGTGGAATAGAGGTGAGAGGTTGGCCCTACCTCCCTGAGTACCCCCCTCTGTGCCTCCTATTTGTACTTGTAGTCTGCCCAGGCCCAGGGGGCAGTTCAATGGCATTGATGAGGTCTAATGCTCCCGGGACATCAGAGTCATCAGAGAGACGACGGCGGCTCATTGAACGCTCGCATGGCCACTGACTGGCGGCGCCACACACTCAGACCCTCAAAGTGCACTTCAATGAATAATTACTTTGATTGGCGGGGCATCCACCCGCCAGGCCACTTGTGTGCCGAGGCACTGACGTCTAATTAAGCAGGCAAGAAAGGTGGACTCCTAACCGTCCTAAATCGTTATCAAAATTGTGTCTTAAATGCTTCTCGCGCTCTTTTACCTTAAATGAAATAATTCTTGACGACATGCTAATAATGCTTGACGACATATCAAAACTATTATTTGTTATTAAAAAAATATATAAACCGATTGTAGTACTATATCCTAATATTCAATTAATGAAAATATTTTTTGTGGGAAATTAGCAAGCAATGTAGGGGAGAAGGTTTGAAACAGTAGCCCAGTTCGGAGTAGATTTGTCCTTGGCGAAATCATATACCAGGAGATGCTCCGACTTTCCTAGGATATTGCACAAGTAAGTAAGAAGAACACTTTAGCTAAGTCCTTGGGTATAAACGAAAATTTTTGCAGAATTCAGAGTCCGATTTCTGCTCTAAGGCAGGATCTGTTGAAAAAAGCCTTACGCATTAAAGTGACAGAAAGCAGCAAGCAGTATCCACATAAACTAGAGGAATTGATCTGCAGAATACCTGGAGTGGTCGAGACTTGTGCTTTTGGAATTTTGAATGTGGAAAACGGAGATAAGGCAGCAGCCTGCATTGTGAGGAAACCAAAAACCAACATGCGAATAACCAGCTCCTGAGATTACAAGCCGAGTGTCTGATTGTGGACTAGTTTGATACTAGTTCGGCAATTTGCGTTAACTTAAATTTCCTAGGTACTTGATGAGTCTATGGCACCTAAATGTCAGGACATTTTAATTAAGGCCAGGAAGTGTCCTGTTTGGAATTGGGAAAGTAACTTTTTAATTAGTTCGTTTTGGATTTGGTGATTATCAAAAAATGCTGGCCAGTTACGAGACCAGGACTTAAGCCGTACTGCTGTTCATTCCGATTCGAGTGCCAGTCCCGTTTAAGGACCTCGGTGCAATCAGGGATGTCCGCATCAATCTGTGTGCAGCAGGGGGCCCTGCAACTTGCAACACGCTTCCCACAAATCGATTTCCCAATCAGGAGCAGCCATCTTGTCGTCCCTTTAAGAGGATGTCACTGGCGATTGCCTTTCACACTGCCAACAGGGGGAGCTCTAATCTCTTCGAACTGTTTATGGTGGCGATACGCACTGTGCTGTGCAAGTGCATATTCAGATATATATATAGATGTATATATGTATTGCATCCATATTCAATATGAAATCATGTCCTTAGTCAGGCATTCATGGCATTCTGTATCATTTGCCCCACGTTTGTGTGTCCTGCGGCAGAATTTTCCATTTGGGATTACCATGACGTCCCTTGAGCAAACACACAATTTATTGCAAACAGCCAGGCCAACAACAATTAGTTCTATTGATGGAAGCGTTGCCATAACACATATGTCCCGGCATAAATAATAGATTTGAAGCCACCGCCACCGCCACCGCACCAACTCCAGCCGGTGCCGCACCAGAAACCAACAGAACATAGCCGAAACCCAAGGCAGCAGCAAAGGCAAAAGCACAGATGTACATGCAAAGTTTTTCCTTGCCAGGCGTATCCATTTTACACTCGCACAACTCAAGCCGAAGGCAAATGGTGTGCGACTTATGCTGATCCGTATGCCACCTCCACTTCCTGCGCCACTTCCTCCGCCACGGCGGGAGCGGGACCAAAGGAGGTCTTGGCCCGGACCCCTTGTGTTAGATAAATTGCAGTTTAAACCTACTTACATGCATGTGCCGGCCCCACCCCCAGCTGCACTGCAGCGGGCGAGAGTGGCCCCGAATGCGAGCCTGAACCGAAACTGAGAGCGGATCCACGACTTCCATTGCCATAAACATTTTGGGCACAGTCAGTTAAAAGATTGGCGGAGAGGGTGTTCTGCACTCTGCAAAATAATATCGCGAAATTGATATTTCATTTTGAAATTTTCAGAACCTTGATTGAGATCAGATGAGTTCAAAAGACAATGAAATTGAGTGGGTTACAGGTCGTCTTTTATAAAAATACTTTAGATATCCACATATTTGGAATTTAAGTTAATTAACTAATATGTCTAGATAATAATTTGTAAGTTTTAAATATATAAAGAAATATTGATCCTGGCCTTCCAAAGCCTAAACTCTAATTGTTCGTTACTTATCGTCTTTCCTCTTCGTTTTGCTCACAACCTCGTCATCTCTACTCGTCGCTTTGTTAGCTCTTCTCGCCGTAGTTGTTCGCTTTTCTTAATGGTCCTTGTCTAGGCTATTTTTGGTATCTCTCTCGTTTTAGTCTATATCAACGATTTTATTGAACTCAATAACCAAACACAAATACAAAGGAAAAACAAATGATGAACAAAGCATAAAATATTTGATTGATTTTTGTGGAAACAATTACCAAGTCCAAAATTGATTTTTAATTTTTCATTTTCCACCAGATTGCTCCAATAACAAAGGAATAATATTTTGCTGAGCGTAGAGCTGGTTAAATGAAATGGGGCGCAAGCGTTGCCAATGTTGCATGCCACATGTGAATGCATGCGCCACACACTGCCATTTGCCTCTTTTTTGACTGCCTGCCAAGCTGAAATTGGAATAGACTCCGGCTTAGTGCTGGCATTGTACGAGTAAGCGGCTCAATATATTTTTAATATACTTAGTTGGATGGCGACATTGTGGAGTTCCGACGGGGTGGCTGCCAGACAGGCAGGCAATTGGAGCTTTGGCGGTAAAAGTTAATACGATTTAACCGGATCAGAGGCCGCAGACAACGAGCAGCGGCAGCAGTAACAGAAATATGTAAAATATATGCCTTCCGACAAACTCAGCCTGGGTCGGGAGCGGGGCAACTACGCCACTTCGACTGGGCCCAAAAATATGTATTAGGCCACTTGGCTGCTGGCTGTGGGTGGCCACTCGAGGGCGGGGCCAGATTTGTTGAGCTCATTCGCTTCATGAATAATTTGCGCCACAGCGTCGGCATCCCAGGGGTCCTTAGGCCCCCAGCTCTGTCACTAACCCGCCATCGACCCGCCTCAACCCGCGGGGTAAACAATAAACAAATGGGCAAAAACATATGCAAAGGGCTTCTCCGAAGAGGAGGAGCATATTCAAATAGAGTTGACAGACGAGGACGAGTGACGAGTGGCGAACTCGGGTGGGGGCATCAATGGCGTCATCGTGCAGCGGGTCGGGAGGGGTCGGAACGGGTCCTTGAGGACCTCGCAGTTAGCAAGTCATCTAGTCATCTAGCCATCAGGCGCCTCCGAACAGCAAACAAATGGTCTCAGGTCGCAGCGCGATAAAAACGTGTGAAATGGCATTTGGCAGAGGCCGTATCCTCAGTCTCTTCCTTGATCCTATCCCGACTTCGGACTCATTCCCTCATCTCTTACGGCTCACTGCTGACATGCCCTCATCCGCATCCCTGCCTGTCCCGGTCGCTCTATCTCACTTCACCTTTTGGCAAATGATAGTTTTTATCGCCCTGGCCCCGGGACTCGAGTGTTTTTCGGGACGATGAGTTATGGTAGCTGCATCAAAAGGCTTGGCAAAAACAACACAAGGCGATGGTGAAGGTGTGTAAGGCAGCCGTCCACACATGACCATCAGCATCGCCATCAGCAGCAGCATCAGCATCGGCTCAGCTTCAGCTCCAGCTTCAGCTCCTTCTCCTGTCCCAGGCTCAGGATCAGCATCAACATCAGTCTTTTGGCTGCTCCACAGCTTACCCGCTCTTCGAAAAGGACAAAACGTGTGCTCAATCCATCACTTGCCTGTCATTGGCGTCTTGGCCAGCATCCGTGCCAGCCTTCCAGCATCCCCGCCAGCATATACTGGCTACCGACTGCAGATAATGTTTATTGGCCTGCTAGCTGGTTAATTTTAATACCGCCACAGCCTGATTTATTGCCCGGCACTGGACAATTGAAGCTCCACGTCCTCGTCCTCGGCTCTCCTCTCTATCCGCCAATGGCAATACAATAAACTGCACTTGCTGGCCTGGAAAAATGTCTCATTAAGCGGGCGGTAGGATGGGCCCCGCCTCCCCCACCGAAGGCAACATAAAAAACTCGTTTACCTGCATTAAGCGAAACACTCAACAGACGGCTGAGGCATAAAGGAAATGTGACAGCCTCCGGCGGGGGGTCCTCCTGCTGGTCCTCGGTCCTGCCGAATCCCAGGCGGATGCCACAAGTGCCCACTGTTCGCACGTGAAGAGGAAAAGCTGCTCGAGCTTCTGTTCATCCTGTCGCTTGGCTGCTCTGCTCCTTTGTCTGCCCCGCGTTCCATGTCTCCTGCAGCGCAGCCGAAAATACAAATCAGCTGTAAAGCGACGCGCTTGCGGGGGATAACATTCCACCCAAAAAACCCCCTCAACCAGTCCAACCCATCGTACATCGCACCGCGGCAGCAAGGACCCTTATAGCCTGCCAGGACCTCCTTGTAATTGCGCGCACTTGGCGGTTAATGGGGGCGTCGGAGCAATCTCAAAAGAAATGTATGAAATTTGTATGGGCCAGGGCGGGCGAAAGTGCAATCCCCCCACACACAATGAAAGGAGCAACGGGCTCAGGGATGGATTTATCCGAGATCACGGGCTTTCCTTAAAGTAATCCCCACAGAGCATACAATGAAATTGTGTCTGGGTTGTTTGGGAAGCCTTCTGATTTCGAAAATCCATTTCTAACTTGTTTGAGATTAAATACGTTTTACTAAGCAAAGCATGCAATCCAGATAAAAAAAATTGTTGTCCTGGCAATCTTCTCTCATGCCTCAGTGAACGCTTTTGGCTTTAGGTCACTTCCAACTAACTGATCGATCTGTGTATTATGATGTGTTTTTGACCAAAAGGAAAGCCACTCCTGTGACCACCCCTTCTCGCTTGCCTTTGGCGAACCCTTTTCCTGCTCCATTGTTCTGTGTTGCTTTCCAGCCCTGGCCCTCGTTCTTCAGAGGCCACTTGACTTAACTCATCTCGAGGCAACTCATCTCGTCACCTGGCCCGCTCGCTCACTCGCCACGGATGTGCTTGGGAATTATGCGTCAAATGCTCTACTTCAGCTCAGACTATCCCTCTTTTCCCCTTTCACCTGGCCACGCCCATTGTTATTGTTGCCATTCGGTGCAGGTTAAACGTTGCGTATGCGTGATTTACATGCGCTTTGTTTGGGCTTCCCCTTCACTCGACGCTGCTGCCGTTGCTGTTGCTGCTCCTGCGACTCCTGTTATTGTTATTGTTTTCGCTCGGCCAAAGCCAAAGCCAGAGCCAGCGTTTTAGCCCACAACTGGAGCCTGTCAACTGTGAACTGTAACAAAAATTAGCCATAGACAAACACGAGTCTCTGCCGCTCGGCATGGCAACTATGCACCGGACGAAAATCAAGTCTGGCGTACGTGACTTTTGATTATGAACAGCAGACATAACAAAAAGCAGGGAGCTCATACAAATGTAACGTTAATTACTCATACCAGTATCGGTACATGGAGAAATTGTATCAAATATTTAATAGGTTTTTAAGAAAGGTTGCTCCGGGAAGCCGACGTTGGTATATCCTTTAAGTTTATTATATTTTCTATTTTATTTTGAATATGAATCAATTGTATTTAGTACCTCTTGCTTCCATTTATTTATGATAGTTTATTTTGTTGCAGTAAACTTTATGGCAGAGAAATAATAAAAGTAGTTATTAGGAAACAAAATAATTCCCATTTTGTCTTTTTAAAATTCATAATTATATAATTATAGCTCACTCATAAACATACATTTACCATTTTTGCTTAATTTTCCATGGGAATTTCCAGCTTTGATTACATAAAATTAGCCCTTTCTGTATCGATTTAATTACTGGCAGTAATTAAATCACATCTCCCAACGAAATTAGAATTTTCCAACCGGTTTGCCAATGATTGGTGACCGCGACTTTTCGCACCTTTGCCGTGGTTAGGCTGCGGTGAGAATGCGATTACCCTTATTGGGCTTAAACGTAATTAATTTTGGAACCAAAGCAATCCCTTTTCTTTCTGTGTACTGTTTACACGTGTGTGTGTGTGTACTTTGGCATTAGCCAATTATGCAGACGACGCATTTAACGGGGGGCCAGAAGGCAGTCAAGGCAACGGGAGCAGTCAGGCAGCCAGCGAAGCGACTGACGACGGCGCTGAACCGCTTTATGCCTTTTGTTCTCGTGTATCAACTTGGCAATTTGTAAGCAATTTACGTGGCTCGAGCTAATTAACTCGCCATATTTTCTATGCCTACAAAGTTTCAATGAGCCAAAGCCTAAGCCGAAGCCGCCGCCACCTCCCTGCTGCAGCACAGACAACATCTTCGCCTTTTGCCCGATTTCGGGCAGCACGAGGTGACCCACTGACTCGGTGACTCGGTGACTCGGTGACAGAGTTCCGCGTTAACCCAGTGACTGGGCCAAGAGAGCGAGGGAAGAGAGCCAACTGACTGTTAAGAGAGCGCGGCGCGAGAGCTCTGAGATGAGAGCTAAGCAACATGTTGCAACAGGAAGGCAGCATGTTGCCGGCACTTTCAATTATCTGTGCGATAGAAAATTAAAATAATGAACAGAGGCTCACACACACACAGCACTGTGGCTAACACACACCTCAATGCACATGTGTGCGCCGCCATTGAAATAGGTTGGATTGGTAGGAAAAATATGTAAATGCTGCTGCCATATCGTATATGGAATATGCGAGTATGCGGAATATACGAGCACCTATAGATGGATGCGAGTGGCAAGTGGACGGGGCGGGGCGAGGCGTGGCGATGGCAAGCGAGGAAATTGCGGCATTTACGTGGCGGGCCAAGGACTTGGCTTGGCTCTTCATCAGCTCCGTATGCTGCTGTCTTTCTTCTTCCACTCGCCTCTTCTTGTTTTTTGAAGTTTTCGCCTCATGGCTCATCGAACACACCCACTCCCAGGCGCATTTGTACTCCCGCTTCCCGCCTCCCGCCTCCCGCTCTCATTCTCACCCCTGGCAAGGACACCCAAAATAAACATAATCTGAGCCAGGCTATGTGTGTGTGAGTCGGTGTGTGCATGGAAATGCTAAAAGCGTCTGCCTCGGAGCCCAGAACAACGTGGCACATTATTTAATCAAGCGTAGAAATTGAATAGGCCCTTAAAAACTTTTGCCCGAGGCACTTAACCCCCAGTGAAAATAGAAATTGACGACATCGCCAGCCAGTCAGCCAACTTGAAGAATTCCAGTCCCCACAAAAAAAAAAAGAGGAAAAGGGGAATCCACGACCTAGTGTAGGTCCAGGACCGAGACGAACCCGAAAATCCCACGAGCAGACGAGTAGAAAAATGAGCTGATAAGGGAATTTCATGCAAAATTGGTAAGCCAACAACCTGATTACTTAATTGCCAGTTTGCGGCCTGCCTGACTTCAATATCTCAGCCCTGGTCCGGCCCTCGTCCTGCCCTCGTCCTGTCTGCGAGTCATAAATTTCACAGCTCAGAAGATGTCGCTGCAAATGGAGCATAAAGTCTTGGGCTGAGCTGTGACTTGAAAGTCAAGAGCGGAGATTTTTGGGGTAAAATCGAGAAGGTGTCAAGTTACCAGAGGAGCATTTCTCATTTGACAAGGGTCCAAAGGTTCGAGGCAGACATGGGGAAACCCGAAAAACACACACAAGTAGTGTTAAACTGCTGCCGAATGCAAAGCAGGTCCTTCAAAAACTTTCTCGATAATTACATTAATTTGCCGATTACTTCATCATCATTTTCCCAGCAGGACCCAACAATTAATGGATTCGACTTCGAACTTTAGGGCACTTAAATTGATCTCCCATATCTCGCCCAACTCACTTTGGCAATTGAATTGGAATCTCTCTCTATTTTTTTGCCCCCGAGTGAGGTTGGATTTCTCGGTGAGCTCCCTGGTTATGGATAGGTTTTTTTGGGGGCTGCAAACTTAATTTTAATTCTCACGCTTTGCCAGCTGCCATTACTTAGCGGCCCCATGTCAAAGGCCCCTAGGGGATGGGTCCTCCGACACTCGTACTCGAAATCGTAATCGGGTTTGGGCAAGCTCTCTCCATGAGTCCAGGAGCCCTTGGCTGACCATTTCCACGGCTTCCGTTCTCGACTCGAACTACTATTTGATTTCAGCATTGATTTATGAGCGTGTCCGGTTCACGTAGAGCCACGTACATAGCCATCGACTACTGGGCTGTCCGCATCCGCATTTCCATCCTCAACGGCATCCGCATCCGCATCGGCGGCAGCCATGTTCGTGTTGCGCTGCCTTTGGCAGATTTGCTTTCGCAGTCCGCTCAGTTGAGCCGGCGACTGGCAGCTGATTGCCCAAAGTCAGTAAATTAAAGTTCATTCAGCAGCTCAGAAAGGTTCGGTGGCGTTCAGGGGAACGGGATTGATTCGGTTCCTGACTCTCGGTTCTGACTCTGCCTCTGACGCTGGCGCACATTTGTAATTTATTCGCTGGCAAAAACCACAAAAGCAACAGCAAAATAGATATTTATTAACATATAAATTATGCATGTGATTGGCCTCAACGGGGCGGCTCGATACGGAGTGATGTCGGCTCGTGGATGAGGATGAGGACAGCTCCGATGATTAATCGTCGGGCTCGCAGGCGGCGGGCCTTTAAAGCCAACAGCTAATTTCCTTCCTATTTTAAACTCACGCTCGGTCCCCATCTGCTTTACTATATAATATATTTATTTGTGTGTATATATAGCCTTAAACTCCGCCATCAGCGGTGCTGATAAAGTAAAGGCGAGGATAGTTCTGCCTGTCACATAAATCGGATCAATAAATGATGATATTATGCTACCGCAGGGACACATTCAGCTGCCACACTCGCACAGAGGCATTTACACTGAGGGAAAGGTGAGGAATTCAATATTTATATACATTAAAAATATTCATAAAATATTTAGGATTGGAATAAGTACATTTTTGAAATTATTTAACTGTAATTTGATTATTTTTAACTTATAAATCATATAAATTATTATTGTTACCAATATTAATGTTATTTATAGAAGTGTTTAAACTTGTAGTACGCATTTAAAAATTACTTTCCTTGTTTAGTTTTCCTCATAAGAAAGTAAAATCCTTTATACTTGATTCCCAAAAGTACGTCAGCCTTCGAGGGTGTGCAAGTCCCTACAAGTTTCCTTTGAAATTCAAAGTTTGAAGCCCTCCGAAAACTCTCGCTAAAACTTTTACTAAAGCGGATCTACCGTCGTTTATGAAGTTATGCCTTAACTAGCTTTTCAAATTACCTAATGGACAACTTTTCATCAGTTTTTCCCAGGTAGCGAATATTAATATTATCTAAATTTGATTTAAACATATAGAGATGTCCAATTCCATTATGCTTTTAAGCTTCCTTTTCAGAATATAATCCCGAAAGGACAACGTTTATTTCCACTGTGGAGGGGAGACAGCGACTGCTGCCAAGTCGTAGGTGGCAACACATTAAGATAAAGTGACAACGCCTCCATGGAGCACAGTGGACGTTGAGGATGCGCGCCCCTGCGGATGCAGAAAAGGGGTAGCGATGAGCCCCGAAGCAGGGCGAGGCAGGGGCACTGGGCGACGGGCCATCGCTCTGAAGGACAAACAGAAATCAGGCGGCAAACATCAAGAGGGAGAGGTAGAGGGAGGGAGAGAGCAGTGGGTACACAAATGAATTGTATACATGTCCCGCTTCACGTTCCTATATGTGAGTGTGTGTACGTATATGTAAGGGGGATAAGCTTTTATTTTCGCTTGGCATTTTATGCGCATCACGCATACGCACTGTTACACACTGGCGAACGACGAACGGAGATGGCAGCAGATAGCAGATAGCAGATAACGGAAAGCGGATAGCATAGATGTGTGTGCACAACACACAGCGACATGCAGAAGCGCAAACAGCGCGCTCCGTTTTGCATCAAAGGGAGTGGGGGCCATGGATTCGGGCAAGGGTTCTTGCTATAATGACATTTAGCTTTTGAAACAATGTAAACAGCAGCAAAGCAGCAGCAATAACAGCAGCGGCGAAGACAACGTCGAAGTTCAAAGTTGGCTCGGGCTGTAGGCCGCCGAAAGTTGCCCTAAGTACCAAGGCACACACACTCGGGCGTCTGCAGGACAAGGAAGCAAAGACAGATGAGGAGGCTAACGAGGGGGAGAGGAAGAACAGTCGTGACAAAGGATCCCCAGTTCAGTGTGTGTGTGCCCTGGAATTTTGCATGAGGCATCCAGCCACCGCAAATAGTGAAGGGATACGCAGCCACGCACCCACCTGCTCTCTCGGGCAGGGCAGACTGTCAAGCCAGGTAAACTGTCAAGTTAAGCCCTGTGAGAAGCCATAAATTGCCACCCGGAGGCAGGGGGGACCCGACCAGGATGAGGTGGAGCCAGTGAAAGCGACAAGACGCTGACATTAACTAGGCCAGATATTGAGACAGCTCCGGGACGGATATGAGCCCCCAAAACCATTCCTCATGCAATCGGACAGCCAGCGCCGAGGACTCTCAACTCAGACCCAAAACGGGTCAAGTTCCATTGCTGGCTTTGATTAAGTGCGGCGATAACAAGGAGAAATCGCTATCCGGAGGCTGTAGAGTCGAGAGAGCCGGAGAGATGGAGAGCCGCTGAGCCGCAGAGCCACAGAGCCGTATAACCTGCCAGCCCGAGAGCCTCTGAGCCGGAGTTATTGTTGGGCAAATTGATGCTTTCACGTGCAGATGGATGGGCCATGGGCTTTATGTATTTCCATAGCTCCCTTTGTTACCAACACCGCTGAGTATTCAAATGACATATTATATAACATTGTGAAAACATTTACGCTCGCTTGTAAATATTTCAATTTATTTAATGCCAAGCGGGTATCTTTTATGTGCATCTAGCTGGCCTGGCCTGGCCTGCACTCCGGATCCGGTCTTCGGGCATAAAGAATGGGCTGCCATAATCATATGCCAATAAAAAGTCGGTTAGCAGGGACTCCTCTCCACGCCGCTCTGGGCTTAGCCGGGACTTTAGGTTCAGGTTGGGCATTGGGATTGGGACACACGTTATCATTATGCGCTACATCGCTTACACATGTGGCCAAAACGGAGGGTCCTAGTGCGGGCGGCGGGGGCTTTATAATACATTCAATTCATGGCCAGAACAAATGATGTGGAAATGTAAAATAGATGCCCGGCCACGCAAGATGCCGCCCAAAAAGCTCCGGTTAAATGGCACAGCATGTGGCAGTTTGGGGCACTGAGGAAAAAAACCCATCAAGAGGTGAGTAAATATTTTCATGAACAAAGAAAGATATTAATTATAAGTGCATAACAAGGATACAGTGGTTGTTCATAAATAACTAAGAAAAACATACCACAAATCATTCTCATTAAATATTAAGTACAAAAACATAAACAAGAAAATTCAAAGGCAATAAGATCAAGCGGCAGACTAATTAAATGAAAATTAAATCTGGACTCTTACACATGTAAATTCCTTTCTAAGAAGTTATATTAAATTCTGTGTAAATTCTCACTAAACTCTGTATAAATTAGGTATAAATTCCGCATAAATTCTCTCTCAATGACTTCTTGGAAAACCGTCTTTATGTTAACGATTTTTCTCTAGTGTGAGTCGAAGGAGCCAGAGCCCATAAGGCAGCCAACATAATGGTGGGATAATCGCCGCCGACACATGCACACTTGAAATGACAGTGGATTGCCAATTGCCCAAACCCTGTCACGTTCTCGACGTTGATGACCAGCCCGGATAGGATCGGATGGCATCGAACAGAAGAAGGAGAGAGGAAAGGCGACGGCAGGGCGAGACTTCATTAGCTGCAACGGCAGCGTTTAATTTTTATGGTCATGTGCCTAAATGCAATCCTAGCCCGTAGCCCGTAGACCGTAGCCCAGAGTCAATTGTACTGGCTTTTATGGCTTCGAAGCCTTAACGAGCTCTAATTGAACCGAAAGGGGGGTATCGCCTTTAAAAGGCAGTAGCTTTGTGGACTCGGGTGGTGGCTTTGTAATTGGCTAACTGTTATTGTTAACTGGGAAATGGAAGAGTAAGGACCAAGCAATTTCAGGGCTGCAATGACAAGACCAAGGTGACTCTGCTGAGCAGCCAAAATAACCGAACATGACGCGCAGAAAAGGCTGGAGAATAAACGACGGCTGGGAAGAGTCTTTTTTGTACTACTGGCATCATTCATACACCGTGTGGCCACAAGCAAATGGCTGTGCCAATGCCTTTGCGGTGGGCGTGCCAACTGTCATTAACTGCCGCCTGCTAATGAAACGAAATCTCCTTCACGACATAATCTCATTATACTTATATATGTCCTCGCATACAAAATAAATTCAGCCCCGATATGATGTGTTCTGTTCGCTCGCTCGTTCGACAATCAAAGTGGAGTGGGGGGAGCCACATGCTCCTTCTTCCGGCGTGCATTGTTATGACTCCCCGGGCTATTAATTGTGCTTAGTTCCGTGGCGGGGCTGCTGCTGCTGGTGCTGCTGCTGCTGCTGGTGCGCACTTAGTGCCTGGCACTTTGTTAATCGCATGATGGAGGACTGGCCAGATGGGAGCCAGCCGTCACCGATAAGGCCGACCAGGAGGATGTGCCTGCCTTCCTGCGTGCCTGCGTATTTGCCCGGTGTCTTCATATTTCAGGCATTTATGGCCTGGAATTTGCCTCTGGCAGGCTTCTGCTCCTGCTACTTGGCAAACTCTTCCACATTCAACTGACCTTTGAACTAGTTTTCAATTAAAGCTGCAGGAGAAGCGGCAGATGCTGGGGTTGCGGGAGAGGTGCACAAGATGCAGGGTCCCGGGATCGTGGGCCTTTTGTGGCATTTACTTAGCATTTACTTTTGTATAAAACTATAACATGCAAGCAAGTTTCATAAATCACGGCTCTAAGCCGGGCGGGCACAAGTGAAAAATCGTAGCCCCAATTTTAATTAAAAGCGTGCAAAACACGATACCCTCTGCCTGCACCATCCCTTTTCACACACACTCCGGCACAAACACACACTCGCTCACCCTGGCAAGTCGTATACAATGTTTTTCCAAGGGAAGCCTGTAAAGCCTTGCGCCTGAATAATGATTGAAAAACAAGGCAGGACTGAGACTTACACCCCTTCCCATTGCCACCTCGTTTGCAACGAGTTGTATAAACTCAAGAATGAAGTTTGTTTAAAATAATTTGCAGGCTGTCCAAGCTTAGGCCCCCACCCCTACCCTCAAGCCCATATTGTGCCCCGAGTCCTACCCGGCTCAGGGCCAACGCCTCCGTCTTGTTTGCTTATTTGCAGAGCCCATTTGTTGCCCGGGTACGTGAGAGTTCTCTGGGTTTCCTTCGGTTCGTTTTCGGGTTTCCCACTCCCACTCCCACTCCCACTTTGACTACTACCCCCTCGGTTCTCTTTCCCATTCCCGTAGACGGCGGCGACAAAAGTCTTTAATTTCTTGCCAATAACAACGGCAACAGCTACGGCTACGGCCATGGCCATGTCGGTGATGCCAAAAGCTTTTCAAAGCCACCGAAACGGGGGCGTTAACAAGCGCCAGAGACAAAACTTGCCGTTTATTTCCAACTACAACGCAGCTAGATAAACACAAAGGCATATAGATACACTGGGAGAAAGGGTTGTTAAGATAAAAGTAAAATTAAGTTAGTGTTTCATGATTAAATTTGTAGGTATTTATAGGGTTTATATGTGAAAAAGAGTTAATAATATTTATTTAAGTTTGTTACAAATATTTTTCACATGGTTATGTTTCTTACTTTATCCTTTTTTTTAATTATTTAAGTAAAACCTATGTTGAATTACTTACATTTACTTGAAACACCTCATTTGTTCTCTGTGTAAGTATATATTTGGTTAGGGACAAGAAGGCGTGGCTGTTGTTGGGCGGTGGGCGGTCTGAAACACTTTGAATGCTCTGCGAGCCGCAGGGTATCAAGGGATTAGTTCCTGCACTTGAGCAAATATGCAAAGATCCCAAGTTTGTCTTCTCTTAATGAGTCCGTCTCCGAGTTGGCCAAGGGGTTTGGCAACGGAATTGGAAAAGCGGAATTGGAGAAAGATCTATGGGATACAGGGTATTTCAGATAAGGGAGGTTTTTCTAATTTTTTTTAGCTATATAAATAATGAAGTATATCTAAATACTCTAATATTTGGCATAATTTCTTATTCTAATCTATTTATGCTCAGCCATATTTCTAATGATTAACTGAGATGTTAAATTGGTTTATTTTTGAAAGATTAAACTTTACTTTAGGGTCTCGGGAAACAGAAAATGAAAGGGCCACTTAAGCTAGTAAACTTAAAGGGAAAGTCTTGGTTGCTTAAAGTTTTATTTCCACCTTTAAGTTTTAAACTCGATTTCAACTCTTCCTCTCTTGAGATTTTTCAGTTGGCTGGCAGGAAAATAAAGAGCTGCCAGAAAGAATGCCAGCTTTTTTACATTCTCACGGTATACGAGACTCTTTGCTGCTGCTCTCTCCTACAATGGGGGGAGGACATATACGAGTATAACGACCCCCATCCGGCGGAAAGAGTAATTCCCATTCGGGCATTCCCCACTCAAGTGGCAGCCACCGCGGCGCAGATAAGTGTGCATAAGCTCAACTTGATATCGAGGTATGCGTGCCGTCGTAGTCACGGCCTAATAGCGTTTTGATACCCGCACATAAACAACAATGGCGCAACAACAACCAGAGCAACAACAAGAACAACAACAACAAAAACGACAATGAGAGAGAGCAATGACAATAAAATGCAAAAGAGCCAGCCCACCTCCCCCGAGCTCCACCCTTCTACGCTCCTCCACTCGAGAGGTAATCCCAACCTGATGCTGTCTGTTTTCTAGTGTCTACGCCTGTGGCCTTCATCAGTGGAAAATGCCGAGAAGGGGGTGGAACAGTGGCAGCCATAGCTCCAGCAGGGGGCCATTGAATTTTAAGATCTCAACTCGCTCCGAGAACTGAATCTATTTGAATTGTAATTTTCGAAAATTGATTTGCTTAGTATTCCTGCATAAAAAACAGGTATAATCATAACTCACTCTTGGCTTAATATGTTTGTTTACTTGAGGGAGAGTGAATTTCTTTCTTTCCTTCTTAAATGAAATTTATTTTAAATTTCTTACTCAAAGGATCTAATTCCTCCAAAGGCTGCTACTGTTCAACCCTATCTGCAAACTCTTGGCTTCCTTGTCCACAATAACAATAATTACACCGTTTTGTGACTCTATAAACCCCCTTGGTAAACGTTATCTCCGTTCGCCCCTGCCGAGGAGCTGGTTAACTGGGGTTAGTAGGCTAAACCCAAGCGCTTTTGGATTACGTAAAAGTAGGCACTTATTATGCTGGCAAGCACAACGAGTTGCGATTTATTGTTTGACGTTGCCAGAGCCGCTGCCGCCGCGTGTTGCCTACGCTTTGAGGTCACGGCCCCGCTCCGTACCGGATTTCCCTGACCCCCGTTCAGTACTCCTCCAACCAAACTCCTGGCTTAGCACAAATGTTGATCTAATCCAGAGTCGGAGACAGACAAACAACACATGACGTGACTCCGTTCGGATACGGGAGCGGATACGGATGCCGGGCCGGAGCCATGACTACGCCAAATGGCAAAACAAACTCGAACTGCGGCTTCGTTTCCGCCGCTCCGTGGTTGTGTTTCGGCCCTGACGAATGGATTGAAGTTGCAGGCTGCAGGCGTGGGAAAGTCGGGAAAATTCGGGCTATTTGTTTCGGGAGAATGCCAAAAAAAAAAGAGGGGGAAGCTGGGCGTTAAGTGACCCAGTCACGCGTAGAAGTTTTCGAGCCAATCTGCAGGCCTCCGTTAACGCATTTGCACAGCCATTCTGATCCACTCCGTGCCACTTCTGGCCAAAAATCCATTTCAGCTTAAACCCCCCGCCAGGGGACCCACACACATTGTGAGATATTACCCGAATGACCTTTCATCTGGTCTCTGAAATGGCATTTCAATCAATTCATAGGCTCCCCCAACCGAAAATGGCTGAGAACAAAACACGAACATGGGGCACGGTGCCCTGGTTCCGACCACTTAATGTCACAATAAAAATGTAACTAACCATGAAAATTACATGTTTCCCAGCAATTTGCCATTTTGACATCCTTCTGACGTCTCTGCATACGACCCAAAACCCGGCTTGAGACCCCTCCCCCTCTCTTCTCTCTCTCGTCCTCTGATGTTTGTCCTTTGAGTCGAGGCGAGTTGAGTTGTCCAGCAGTGGCAGAAGGAGGCGGACAACCAATATTTATCAACAACGTAACGTTCGTGTTCGGCTCACGGACAAACTTCTTAAAAGCGTTCTTGCTCCTTCGATTGGCGCTGCAGAATTATAGAAAAAATCAAATAAAACACAAATAAAGCAAAGAAAATTGCAAAAGATGAGAGACGACGACGACAAAAAAATAAAATAAAAAAAAAAAATAAAATACAAAAAAAAATTGGTGCTGGCAAAATCAACCGAAATTTCTAGCAATAAAATCGACTTTTTTATTTTGTTTGTTGGCAGCCAAAATGAAAGTACTGCCGTTCATTCATACATGTCCTACTCCCCCCGTCTATATAGAGCAAGGTGTAGGTATGTATGACCACTACCTAATACATACATATTTTATATAATATAGAAATGCGAAAATTGTCAACGTTTACATTCTTGGGTTCTTGGTTTCTGGCGGCGGTCCGGTCCCGGTCCCGGTCTTGGTCTCCGTTTCCAACTCCCTGTGTGTGTGTGTACGCTTTCTATTTTTATTTTCCGTTTTCCCAGCTACGTTTTTCACTTCAGCTTTGCATCGCAATTCGAGTGGAAAATTGACATATGTTTACTTTGTTGCTGCCGCTGTCGAAGCTCCCTATTCCTCTGTGTTCCGGCTTGATGTTGGCCAAAGTTTTTTCCCTGGTCCTCCAATCGGCCAGTTGCCGAAAGTCGAGCGTCATTAGATTGGTACGCTGTTAGCATTTCAGCTACTGGGACAAGAGGTACTCAGGACTGCAGGACTAGTCTGGGACAGTTCTGTCTCCGGCTCCACTCTCGACTGTTCATGATCAACTTGGGAATGTGTTGCAGGGAAAAAGCGTACTTGTGAGTATTTACTATGAGTGCAAGTACCATTTGTGTTAAAGTAGTATCAATGTTTCAAATGTTATAAATAGATAATAACTAATAATTTTAGTCAGAAGTTAATAATTTCCTACTCTATAAAGTATAAATGTACATTCTTGATTAGCATCGAAAGCTAGATAAATTTAATTAAGAGTGATTGTACTTCTTAATTTTTCTAGCCATGTCAAAGAGAAATTTTTTTTTTTCAAAATTTGTTAATCATTAAAATTGTCAAAAATTTCAGAAATTTCTAGAATTTAGTTTTTAAAATTTTTAATTTAGCTTGCAGATTTGTTAACCTGATCAAAACTACCACAGAATAGCTTTCCGATTGAAAATTAATGGTTTTTTAGCTTAGTTATGAACGATTTTGACACCACTGCGTATACGTAATTTTTTGGCATTACCGGAAGTGCCAATACATAGCCTACTTTTGTGATGAATTTAGTCTGGAATAAATGGATGGTAGAAATAAACGTCTAATATATATCAATTTCGGCTTAGTAAGTTGAACTTTTGTTTTTTAAAATATCTTTCAGAAATCCTTAAGAGCCCAAAACTTGCAGTTCCGCCTTAATCCCAAATTTCAGGCTCTGTCTTAACCTTTGATTTTTTTTTTGACATGAGCTTAATAGCTTTTCTACGCCTCAAAGGGAATCCTTTAATCCCCGTCTGCTACATCTCCTCCAGCTTCTGATGCTTCTTTTGCTGCAGCTGGCTCCGAGTTCAGGGTTAATCCCTTTTCCGGCTGAATTGCAGCGCATTCGAAATTCCCTTTCATCGACGTCTTTATCCGCATTCTCAGTGCACATTTTAAGCGGCTATAAAAAATTAAATTAAATTATTGAAGCATTTTATTACATGTTTGTGCTTTCTTCTGCCACTTGCCTTTATGCCGCTCGCCTTTCCCTCTCCGTCTGTTATCGTTAGAGCGTATTTATTAAGCAGGAAAATATTGAGAGAAGCCCTTCAGGAAAGTAGTTTCTACGCAACGGCGGGGCAGGCGGTGAGGGAGCCGAGGACAAAGGACTGGCATCAACAATTGGATATCTCTGTTTGTCGGGGGCCTGGTTAAATTGCCCATTGAAAGGCCGCCGGGGGCACACAGTTGTAGAATGGCAGCAGCTACATCAGAGGCAGCAGAGGTTGCTGTCGTTGTTGCAGTTGCAACTTGCAACTTGCAAGGCCATCGAGAGCTGCTGTGTCAGCTCACAGATTACACTAGGAAACAAGGTACTTAAAATTATATGGCTACTTTTATTCATTTTATGGGTTTTTATAACAAATTAGACTTTTCAGTGCTTCTTTTTGGTAAAGAAAAACTGTCTTTTTATTAGTTGTGCTTTTTCTTTCATTTAAAATGAATATTTGAGAAATACATACTATTAGCAAATAAATCTATGAATTGGCAAAGATTTAAACCATTTTTTAAAATAAGTAAGTAAATATGTAGGTAGCTAATAACAAAATTAAGATGAAATGGTAAAATATGATAAGAATTCGAATATAGATTTTTTAATTAAATTTATATCTAAGCTCCATTGGATTGCAAAAAATATCCCTCGGCTGCTATCTAGTGTTAACATTATGTAGTGGCTTTGGGGAAGAGGGTGCGGACGTTACGGGTGCTGAAAGTTGCCAAGTTGCAGTGGGCTGAAAAACGAACGCCCATAAATGATTAATGGGCAAAGTTGCATTCGCATTTTGATGGCCCAAACACTTTTCATAATTTCGAGCGCTCGAAATTAGTCAGCTCTTTTGCGGTAACCCCACTCCCCCCAACCAAACCATCGAACCCCCTTTGGAGATGCACATTAATGGCCATTTATTACAATTTTCGTTTGCTGCAAGCCAACTAGCCCAAACAATCCCAACAACTGCCACTGCAAATGAAGTGTAAAGCAGATAGCCGTCAGTGTTCGGGCCGAATTAGAAATTCGGAATCGGAATGACTGCACTGCTCTCCGCCTTTCAAGTCTCCTCCTCAAGTTGCCTAGCGAGACCGACATGAGCCAATTTACATAACCCAGAACAACAAATAGTTACAAATTGAAAACTTTTGTCTGCCAAGATTGTAAGCGATTGTCTAGTCCCCCCTTTATGTCCTGCTGCTTGGTGCTGCCTGTCCCTGCCACTGCTGATGCCACTGCCATTGTTATAATCAAAGTGGTAGCTGAATAACAAGAAAAACACAGCAACTGGAGCTGACAGAGACAGGACTGAGATACTTTCGCTCAGATACGGATACACTCGCACACACATTCGGATACATTACGAGGCGAGAGAGAGCAATGCGCACGAGATTGGATGATGGCAGCCAGAGCGAAAAAGTATCGACAAGTTTGACGCTTTATGGCATTGTTTAGTGCCGCACATTTCGCCAAAAAACGTTTTTCAACTTTCACACAATTGCGCCATTTGTGCCGCGTCTTCAGGGGCGGTGGAGGATCTATAGATTTTGGCCTGGCCATGGCCATTGAAATCGGAACGGATAGCAGCGAGGAGGAATGGGATAGCACGGAGGCGGGACAGTCGAGTCGAGTCGACACAAATCTGCTGACGGAAGCTTCCACACAGCACACAGTGCTCTTTTTATACGGAAAACGTGCAGAAAGTTTGAGTGCCAGCTTAGGAGCTGTTGGCAAAAAGTTATAAAACAGTAGATAATAAAATAATAAAATATATGTATTTGAATTGTGCTCGAAGCGCGTCCCCGCTTGACACCCTCCCCAGTCTCAGCCAGCGCGCACACACATAAAGTTTTTGTTTCAGGCGATAAAATTACATGTCAAATTGAATGTAACCTGCTATTTGTGCGCATTATGGTGGCCATAATTAAACCGGCAATGGCCAAGAGGGAATCGCCGCACGATGGCTGGTCAATCATGGGTTTATTTGATGGCTTAAACTTTGTGAGGGAAGCGAAATCGAAATTGGTATCGGAAGTGGGGACTGGCTGGTGAGTATCGGAATCGTAGGCGCCTGGCGGATGACCTCAGTGCGCATCCGGATATGGGTAACTATCGAGAGGGAGCTGCTATCATGAGTTATGTTCGTCTTCCCCCACGCTAAAAATATTATTTAAATATTACTTTTCACCAAAAACCCGCGCCAAATCCTATAAATCAAACGAAAGTCTCCGCTGGCTGAAAGCGAGATCTAGATAGAAAAGTTTCCAGCGAAGAACAACAAGAGAGATGCCTCAAATAAATTTGCAAAGAATCGAGCCAAACTTTTGGAGCCTTGTGCGATTTGTTTTCCAATGAAAATGGGGGAAAATGGTAACCGGTAAATGGAAAATAGAAAATTGAAACTGAGAACCTGTCGGAGGGGAGCAAGAGAACTTACTGTTGGGAAAAGTCACCTCGATATTATCCGAAACCAGAGGAATCTGTGCGAGCGTTGAGTGCTTGGCTAAGCCGAATCAATGCGTTTTTTATGCTAATACAATCAATCGGTCTAATCGAATCAAACGTTTTGACAACCCAACGGGCCTCAAATGGAGCGTTTTGGGGCTTGTCCCTACTGCCTGGCCCGGCCATTGTCTCCTGTCTCGACCTATAAACTATCGCTGGGATAGCAACAACAAGTACCCAATATGCATAAAACTTTATATGGCATTTAAATCGTGCCTGGGGTTGGTTCGCACCCCTTTGCTCCCCAGCTTACTGTCCAATCCGGATCCGGAACCCATCCCATTTGGCTGCTTACTTCGGCTGTTAACTCAAGCGTCACAAATGCCGGAAATCGAATACAATTTGTAATTCTGATGAACAGTTGAGCAAAACTTAAGCGACGTCGTTGTCTGTCCCGCCTGCTGGTGCTGCTGTTGTTACTCCCTGTTAACGCTTGTCGTTGCCACTCCTCTCCTGCTGCTCGGGGCCATTGTTGATTCTGCTGGTGATTCTGATTCTTATTGTCCTGGCTTTCCTGTTCCTGCAACTACTTTTGGCATATTTAGCCCGGCTTTCACCTTGCTCTCGCTCGACTTTCTTTATCCGCCTCAGTTTTCCCAGTTTTTCTGCTGCTGTTTCTGTTTCTGTTTCTGTTTCCAGCTGTATGTGTTACCAGCTGTAGCTCTTCCCGTCGTTCGGACTGGGTTTCCATTTCGTTATCGAGTCGTCCTCGTCGGCAATCGCCATGTAATGCCAAATTGGGCGACAGCGTTTTATGTTTTGTTTTTGCCAACTCGTGGGACTGGGAGTGGTGGATTCCGGCTCCTGCTCCTTGCTCGGATGTGGGAATGTGTCTACAGGTTCACTCATCAGTTGGCGCTCTGTTAAATTTCGCACACGTAGCAGCATAAAAATTGACACCGATAATTCGAGTCTGTGCGAGTCTGCACTGCGTATACGCGATATAAACACGCACACGCCCCGAAAACATACATCATGTCGGAAAATTTGTCGGTGGCTGAGGTAAGGCGAGGGGCGAGGGGCGAGGCGGGGTACTAGGACGACAGGATGCGGGATGTAGAGGAAGTGGAGAAGGGGCTAGGACTGTGACTGGGGCTGGGGCTGGGGAATTGGGGCGATATGTCGCGTCGCTGTTTACACAAACAAAGTTATCAATTTTACACACGACAGTCCTCGCTTCACCCCTGCTGGCGCTTCCTAAAAGCCACCATCCATCCCCCCGTGAGTACATTATTCCCCGGCGGAAGGGCTTCTCAAAGTGGTCCGGATAAGGCAGGGCCATGCAAGGTAAGGCTGCCAGCGACTGCCAGCATTTCCATCAATTCAGTATGCAATCAATGTCCAAATCGAAGACGCAAAGCGGTGAAACCCCTCACAAGAGATACAGGGGAGCCTCCCAAGGTAGCAATTCTTTGAAGTTAAATCTCCAAGACAAATCTAAATATTATATTCATATTCAATCTTACCTTTTAAATATTATTATGAAGTATTTTCACGGCTTATTTTCCTTATTTACTCAAGAACCCTCTGCTTTCATAAATATTCCAATTAAAGTCTCTGTAAACACAGTTCACTGTCAAAAATGAGAATATTTACAAAAAGGACGGGGTTGATTTGTTCAAAAGGTTATGCGCGAAATGATCTTAACAGGGTATTTCGCGGAAATATTGAATTTAAACATTTCGAAGCATCCTTTCCTGAGCTTACATCAAAAGTAACTCGACTTCGCTCTTAAAGTGTTTCATGTTCTCGGCGAAAATCTCCAACAGCAGCCGCGCGAAGTCCTTCCCCGAAGACATTTTTCATAATTTTTGCAACCTTACCGCCGAGAACAGAATTCACTTAGGACTAAGAGTGATGGATGAGGGGCTGCAAAAATGTCGCCGCTTGTTAAATTCTAAGGAATGTTTGGCTTGTTAGTGTAAAATAATATGAGCTTTGTGGGCGGGACTCTGCTTACTTAGGCGCACCCAACCGCCCTTTGTCCTGTGTTGTCTATTTGATTTGCCAGTACATCCTGATGGAGAGAAGGTGACGGAAGACGAAGACCAAGACCACGACGGAGACGAGAATACAACACA
>JAEIHY010001949.1:0-15341 GCA_018904565.1 Drosophila tsacasi
ACCCAACTACGAAGTCAGGCTATAGCTCTCTTCGTGCGGCGCTCTCGGCAACAGCGTTTGCTGTCGGCGGCAGCGCAGTTGACGTCGCTGCCGTTCCGTGCATTGTAAACAAATGCTTAGGCGAAAAACAAGATGTGCGGCGAATTGAGGTCTCCGCTCCGCTCTCTCAGACTCTCGCTCTCGCTGCCGTCGCTTTGGGGCTTAAGAGATGTTTCTCTTTCTTTGGCCTGCACCTGCACTTTTGGGGGCCAGAAAACAACTATTTTTCTTCTTTTTTCTCGCTCTCGTCAACGGGGCGGATGGGTGATGGTGCGGGGCGGCGGCGATGGCAACTATCGCCTGAGACTGGCCAGCCTCGATTTTGTATCTGAGTGTGAGTGTGCGTGCGTGTGTGTTTGTGCATTTTGATTATTTTCTGTTGTTGTTGCTGTTGTTGTTGCCTTGCGCATTTATAATATGCATAAAATAAAGTAATACAAATCTAGCGAAAAATAAATTTCGCACGGAAGAACGAGCGGGTGGGAGCGAGACGAAGCTAGCGTCAAGGTGAGTGTGCGAGCGAGAGGCCAGCTCGCAAGCCAGTCATAAATTATGCATAATTTTTTTCGTGACTGGCAAATGGCGGCCGTTCGGCGTTCCCCCTTCGCAGTTTTCAGTTGGTTACAAATAATTACCGCACAATAAACATCGGCCATGAATTTGCACTGCAAAAGAGGCCACAAAAAAAAAAAAAAAAAAAAAAAAACATGAAGAAGGGGCATTGACGATCGTCTCTGATCAGTGCAGCAATTCAGTAATTCAGCATTCAGCATTCAATATTCACCTGGCGATCCGCAAATGCGAATTTTAATGGCTTTTATTCGCCCATATCCGGTATTCGACGACGGCTAAGTGATACTTTGGCTTATTAATAGCCCTCGAAATAGTTGTGTCCGAATAGTAACTTAGGCCTCGGAGTTGCCCTAATGATCTTCCTTTAATTTAGGTGTCAATTCATGTCCTCAGGTTATTATTATATATATTATCTCTCCTTTTCCGTCCCTGAAAACAGTGTTTCTGAGACCTAATAAACATAAATTCGATTTTTGTAATTTATATTTCCTAATTTTCATTAATTTAAGATCATTTTATTACCACAAATACATAATTTTAAAATAGATCACATATGCATATTATTTGTTCATGTTTTATATAATTAGGATTGCGTTTTAAGTATTTCAAGTAGAAAGAAGAATTAAAAAATCCTAGAAAATATTTTTCGATTCGATTTTTTTAGGTTTTTGTTAATTTAATACATTTTTAATAAAAAACAATTGTATAAGTGATAAACATTACCCCTTTTAATATTTAAAGTGTTGCTCAATATCGTAAAAATTGTAGTACCAGTTTTCAATGCTTTTAAAACTAATTTATATTTTCAAATAATAAAAATCCCCAAGGTAAGTAGGATACTTAAATGATTTGATCATTATCCTTGGATATAATAATATAATACTTAGATTTAACAAGAAATAAGATGTACCTTTGTTAGAAAACAATCTAAATTATTTTAATGAGGTTTGTCTTGAATTCAACCATCAGATACTTATGCATGTCAGTTTTTTAAATAGTTTGATAACTTTTCGTGAAGATCTTCGATAAGATATATTTTTACTGTTCTTCAAAAAACGAGACGTATGTTTCTATACAATTCTTAGCAATTATTCTTAAGTTAATTTAAAAATTAAGATTTGACGCTAAGCCGCAACGAATGAGACTGAGTTCTATTAACCTAAAATCTAAATTTGCAAACTTATAGTATTTATTTTCATTTGACTGAGTATGAAATTACGTTATCTCAAAAAATAGTTCAATCTTCTTTTCAAACTCTCATTCAGTTGCACAGCTTTTGGGGTTGTGGCAACAAATGAATTGCAGCAAACAAAATTTTGGATCTGACGCAGAAACAGGAAAATGCATCACGCATTCTCTAAGTTGTTTGTTGTTGGCCGCTTGCTGGGAAAATGGGGAAAATGGGCAATGGCTGCTAGGCTCGCGACTGCGGAACGCGTTTATACGAAAATTTATGTATTTAACTGGTGACGACGACGCTGACGAGCAAAACGATGACGCGGACGTGAAAGGACATCGGAGATGGACGCAGGACGCAGAGGAGTTTGTGGAGGACGAGGACGTGGGTGGGGATGTGGATGTGAACGCACGATGTCCAAAAAAGCGACGAAAGCCTCTGCGAAAAGCGAAGGGAGATGGCGACCGTGGGTGTACTGTAGTGTGTGTGTGTGCGGGGAAAGATGACAACATTTGAGCCAAACAGACAAAGTTGCGGCCCGGGGTGAGAGGTCGCCGTCTGACCCACACACATGAGTGAACGAACAGGCAAACAAACAAATAAAACGGTTGCCGCGAGTGTGAGGGCACTGAGCGAAAAAAATGAGTATTCTTGGTTTTTAATTAGTTTTTAAGATGGAACGTTGGGTTATTTAAGTGTTCATGATTTTATAGTAGGAAAGATAGAATTTGAATATCCTTGCAGTACGTCTTTCTCTTGGAAGCTCTGGGTAGGAACTACCTAGTGGGGTTTCTAGTTTCTTATTTATTATTTTTTTTATGATCAATATGCGTTTTTGGCTTTTCTGTCACACTTTAAAATTTCACATTGATCATAGAAATATTCCGCTCAGAAGACCGATTTAGGCATCTCCCTAAAATATTTCTTGCGAGCAACAGCTAAAAGTGGGCAATTATTTATACAAACCAAAATCATAGCCTATATTTTAGTTTTTCCTATTAAGCGTATTCTTAGCTTTCTTATAAACATTTTGATGATAAAGTAAATAAACACAGCTAAACTCAATCCCCAAACTTAGATGATTCTTCAAAACAAAAAGAATATAAACCTACATATTAATTAAATAATAAACATTCTAAATAATTTTAAAATTATCATTCTTTCTCTATTAGAAAATATTTCGTAAGTCTAACTTATATATTGTATTGTATCACTTTTTCTCCCGGTGCTCCTATGTGCCTCTATGGAGGTGACCAAACGAAAACAAGGGGGGGCCAAAGAACAGAAGGCAGAGGGGAATGTCGTACAGCCAGCGGGGAGATCAGCGGGAAAAAATGTTGCATATTAAAACGCCAAATAGAAGAGTGCAACGGCGACAACGGCGACGTTGCAGCTTAGAGAATGCAGAAAATGGGCGAGCCAAAGGACGTGGGTGGCGGCACAAGGGTTAGGCCTTTGCAGGTTCTTCTTCCTCAGCTGCGGCTACTCTGGCTTCAGGTCCGGCTCCTGCTCCTGCTCCTGCTCCATCTCCAGCTGCCGCAGTTGTTGTTCCTACCTTCGACCATGTCTAAAAGTTGGCTTACACACAAAAGCGATGAGCGATGATGCCTCAAATATGCAAAAATGCCTAGCGCAATAAAACCCCCCCGAGGGCTCGGTGCAAAAGGCAATGAAAAAGGGCTTAAAAGCGGTAGTGGCGGCGAGTGGTGGACAGTGGAAGTCCGAGCTGGCCATCGGGGTTGCAGTCGGTGTTCAAATCCACACACACCGAACTTGGAAATGCAGGCGAACTCTCCGAGTCGCGTTTCGTTGCGTTGCGTTGCTAACGACGCCGCTGGCTGTCTGATTGGGAAACGAATCGTGGGGGATATGCGATGTGTAGGATATGGGATATGGTTTGGGATATATGGGAGGTGGGTGGATGGTGTTATGCCATCTGGGCGGGGGACTATGCTCTGCTTTGGATTGAGCAGTTGGGGATCAGGTAGAGGGGTGCATGCCACAGACACAAACAGATAGACAGCCGGCCGAGAATGAGAACGAGATGGAGGAGGGACCACGACGACCAGGACGAGCACCAGGACGAGGACGAGACCTAGGCTAGAGTTAGAAACAGATGCACTGGGAAGAACTTTTGGACAGCTTTCTAAGTTTTCCCTGAAAAGTTCTTACCTCTCCAGGATCAATAATAAATATTTCTTAATTTAAAGAATTATTGACCATTTAAAAAGGTATAACAAAAGCTTTTATTTAATAAATTCTTTGAAGTATATTTTGTTATATTAATATATCATTGAATTTCCCTCCGTGCACTCGCCACCATTGGGCCCGCATTGATGGACAGTTAACGCGGCAAAACGAACGCGAAAACATGGTCAGAAAGGGGGTCAGAAGTGGGTGGCTTTTCAGCGGGTGGGCGGTGTCCATAGGCGGGGGTGGTGTTCCTCCAACCGATGCTGTTGTTGTTGCTGAAGCCACCAGGCTTAGACGGCGCAACTGTACCGAGCCACGAGGACTAGGAGGAAGTCCTGGGCTCGGTTTCTAGCTCTGCTGTTCTGCTGCTCTTCCTGGGCTTTCCAGTTTCCCGGGACGGGCGTCGCCCCACTGGCAAGATTTTCGCGTGCGTTGCAAGTTGCCACTGTCCAGTGTCCCCTCTAACCGCTACACCCTCTCAGCCAACCCCCTGCTGCATGTGTGTCCATCTGTGCCTTTGCTATGTGTGTCCCTGGGCCTGGACCTGGTCCTGGGCCTGTGTTTTTGTAGATTTTGCGCGCTGCGCCATTTGATTGCATTGCGTCGCTTCCGCTTCCACTTGGCCATTGTCGCTCCTTTGGAGCCTTTGGTGAGCCTCCCCCTCCCCCGCATCGCATTTATATACAAATGAACGCCTCCGCTGCCACGCCCACACCCCCCGGTGGAATCAAGTGCAGACGCAGGCAAATAATTTCTTTTTTTTTTATTGTATTTGTCGAGCGGCATCGACAGACGACGACGTCTGTTGTTGCAAGTTGTTGGGCCATGTGGTCGAGGGGTAGCTGCATCCTTCGACAAAGGATTAGTTGTCGGCGGGCCCATATGCGACCATCAGCAGCCACTTGGGAGCAGCGACAGTGTCGTCCTTAAAGGTGACGAGGCTTTAAGGATTTATTTTATATTATTTAAAAGGTAAAATAATATATTTTATAGAGGAATATGAAAAATGTTATATAGTTAAAGGAAAACCTTTGTATACCTGTGACAATTCCTTCCTTTAATCTCTGCAACTTTGACATAATTTCCGCGGAATAATTACAAGCCGCAAAGACTGATTGAAGTTTGCTGTGACAAAAGCCTGCAAAAAAAAGATTGCCAGACTAATTAAAAACATTCACAATGAGACACACAGCAGCTGAAATATTAAAAAACAAAGCCGAAATCAGAGGCAAAAAAGGAAATATTCGAGGCAGAAATCTTTGAGGCTGTGTGCATCCTTCCAACCTGGGAAGAGATTTCTTATAATTACCAGCGGTGTTTGACAATGCACGATTATTATAAGCAGCAGAAATCAAGAAAAGCCATTGCAAAGGCCTGGAGAAAAGGGAAATCGAGGTAATTGTCAGGGGATTTGTTTGAAGTCTCGGGGGTGGAATGATAGCTCCTCAGTGACTCCTGAATGACTTCTGTTTGCCTTGCAAGGAGGGTGTGCGCAGTGTTTATAGGTAGAAATGGTTTTAAACTTTAGGATTTTGTAGAGTTTTAGTCAGGATTTTCAGTGGTTTTAATGAACAACTAGAAACTAGGACACTTTGAACTCGTAAATTCTTTGATTTTTAGGTTCTAACTAGTACTTTTAATATAGTTTCTGTTAAAAATAAAGTTAAGGGAATTTTGTATCCCTTTATTTATACCTTTCTTAAGATAGGTAAATATTTCCTTGAATATTTTAGTTTTTGTATTTTAACATCTAGATTTGCCAGACTTTAGGATTGCATTTAATTGCCTCCCCCTAATGTTCCCTAAGTTGTGCTACCTTTACTTCCTTTTTTTCGAATTTACACCTGCTTTTTCCCCATCAACACCTGGCCAAAGTCAAAGCCGCAATACGGCAATGCATAAAGGCAAAAAAAGAAGCGGTGCTCTTTTGCATTCCAATGAATGAGGCATTGAAACTGAATGAATTTGCTCGCGACGCACACACAAAATGCATGAATGAAAATTTGCACGGCTGCTGCAACCGAGCCGGCGCCGGCAGCGATGCTGACAGCGCTGCAGTGAGCGTGGCAAAAAAGAAAAAAAACAACAAAAAATCAAGCAAGGGCGGTGGCAGAAAGGGGGTTACTCCCTATGTGCCACATGCAGCGCCTGCTGCTGCTGCTGCTGTTCAATGGGCCACGCACGAAAACGCGACCCGAAACGGGGCCGTGCCCCCAAAAATGTTGCTGCTGATGTTGCTGCCGCTATGCGATATGCGTTGTGTGTTGCAGGTTGCCAATGACAGCGAAAAAACGGCGATGCATCGCCGCCAGAAAGTGCAGCCGGAAAAAATGGAGCGGGAGTTCCCGTAGTTGGGTATGGGGAGGATGATGATGATGATGACGCCGCCAATTTGGCTGTCCATTCGATTGTTCAGCATGCGGCACACGCGTCAAGGTCGCCACGCCACGCCCACCTATCGCACTCTCACATCCCGGCCACCGCCCCCCTCTTTTTTCACAAATTGCTGCACGGTTGCAATGTATGTATGGGCTCAACAGTTGGCCGAAGCTCATCGCGAAATGGGTGCAAAAAAAAGGCCAAAAAAAGGATGCAACTGGGTCTGGGTTATAGGAAGTAGTTAAGCCTAAAACTAAGTTTTATATAGAGATCAATTTCATAGTTTTTTGAGGTCCAGAGCTTGGCTTTGATGGATATCTAGTTATTTTTAAGGAAAGAAGGTTTTCATTTAATATTTTATAAACTTGAAGCAAAAAGCAGACATTAAAATTCGATATCACATTCCATAAAAACGGATTGGTATATAGTAAATTTATATTACCTTTAATTTGAGTTAATATGTTTGTGCATTTATGTCCTGTGTACTGAAACCCTCCTTTTTCCAACCATTTTCCTGCTTCACTCTCTGCTTTTGCTGCTGCACTGCACTTTGATTGCACTGGCCGCGATTATCCTGCACTGCATATCAATGTCCTGGCCATGGTGGCAGAGGAAAAAAAACGAGAAAGAAACATGGGAAAAATCAGTGAAGGTCATTTCCATTCAGGCCTGCTGACTGCACATAAGGGGGTGCTCTGGCCCCAGCCTGGACAGACGAACCCCTTTCGAATTTTTTCCAAACGATTTTGTTTCCTCGATTTTTTATGGCGGGAGAAGTGCATTCAACGCGATTATTAGGGATTTCAATCGACGCTGCACTCGCGGGTTTTTCAGGATCTGCTGCTTCCCCACCTCCCCCTGAACTGACCCCTCTTTTGGCCGCTTGTTTGCGGTGGCTGTTGCATTGATTTTTTATTTTGCTCGCACGCGCCGATTTTTGCATGAATTTTTGCAGTAGGCTTCTCATCTCTACCCCCGATTTTCGGCCATTTGAATTGTTGCACTTTTTATGCAACGGCCCGTGGTCCTCGTTCTTTTTTCCTGATTCTTTTTTTTGGGAGCCCGTTCTGTTGAAGTGTGAAAATGCAGCGGGGAAAAATAGAAATAAATTGGAGCACGGTCAGCGGGAACGTGTTTATGGGAGGCTCCACTCGCCGCGCGCTTGGCTTTTTGGCCAATGCGTCGATGCATTTTTGTTGCACATGCAACGTCTGTCCGCCTGTCTGTCTCTGGGTGAGTGTGTGTATTGCTGTTCATTGTTGCGGCAACAGGCCGAAACCCAATTGACCGCAAATTTGTGGCTTACCTCATGGCTTTTTCAACTGATTTTTATCGCAATGTGTCACGGTCGGGGGAAATGGAGTTGGAAGCTGCAGGAGCAGCTGGGCTTGATTGGATGCAAGTGGATACAGGAGCCTGATGTTGACACCGTTTTTGGGCTCTAATCTCTAGCTGATTGTAAATACATATTTAGGCCAACTATAGGGCAGGCTGAGAAATTGAAAAAGGGTGGAATCAACTTCAAAAGCATTTATTTTTACCTAAAAATACCATGGTTAATTTATATAAAATGCAATAACGCATTTTTTGATACATTTTTGACCTAGAAAAGATGGTAAAAAGTTCTCTCATATTTTTAAAATAATAATTATTTTAAAAATTGTTAATGTGTGCTTCTGGTATTTACTTGAATATCCCTAAAGAATATTTATACTTTGTAAGTCAAATAAAATCCATCATCATTGTAAATCCATCTTAACATTTCCGGCAGAACAAAAATGTACTCATTTTTGTAAATTTTATAAGGTGTTTATATCACTAAAGTTGTAAAAAATTCTTTCCTAAAATGTGTAAATTCAGAATTTGTAACTTTATAAGCCGATTTTTTAACTCATTGAAAACCAGCACAGGAAAGGTTTCCAAACTATAATGAATGCATTTTTGGCTGTCATTGATCGATATTCAGGATCAAATTGAAAACTTCAAGGGAAAGAAATGTTCGTGTTCCCGAAGTTCGCTTCCCTTTTTGTTAAACTAAACAAATTTATATAAAGATAAGGTCTTTATTTATTTAACTTTTTATTAGATTTTTAGGATTAAAAACACATCAAAGTTTTCTCTCAAGAATATAACTTTTGTATAGGAAAAATCTGTACAAATACCAAACAATGCACCCTGTAAAAAAAGTAGTAGTAGTAGTAAAACCCGCAAACAATAAATGGTAATCCTTATCGTTGCTCTACTGCCCTTTACGTACACTCCGGCCCCCACACTCCATCAAAAAAGGACGATCAGCAACATGTTGTGTATATTTCAGGCGATTTAAGTGGTCGTTTTATGAATGAAAATCGGTGGCACGTGGAAACTATTAGCCAGTGTGTAGGCTATTAAATGTCACAACAAAAGCCGCAGCAGCAGCAGTACACACACACACACACACTCACTCAATCGCGGGCTGCTGCTGCAGTGGCACAAATTGTGTGTGAAAAAGAGCACACATCGCCATCGACACGAGTATGAGAGCAAAAAACACGCGTAAAAAGTGTTGCTGTCATGCGATTGTTGTTGTTGCTGCTACTGCTGCTGTTGCTGTTGCATGCAACAGTGCGTTTGGCTGCAGCAGCAACACACACCCGAACACCCACACACACATTGCACATGCAACTCTCACCCACAAATGCAGCTCTTTATTTTTATTTTTTGCAATTCACGCGGAATGCGTTTGAAAGCGAAAGTGTTGCTGGCATCCACACACACACACAGGGAGACTGGTGTTAACAGCATGTTGCACGTGTCAACATAAAGCTGTTGCAGGTTGCATACACACACACACATCCCCTGAACCTCAACCTCTCCCGTTAGCCACCCATCATCAATGGACAAAAATCCGCGTGTAATTGATAGCGCATTTTGGCCAAGTTTATCACTCACTGCCACTGCCCCTGCAACGTGTTTGTTGCACATTTTATTTGCATTGCAGTTAGTCAGTTTGCATTTGTATTTCTGTTTATTTTTTCTCCCATTTTGTGTTTTTTTTTTAAACCACAAATGCAGGGGGTTGGCTAAAGAGCTAACCATTAATTATTCCTCCGCCGAACTGTGCGCTGTTGTTGATTAAGTCAGACATACTGTTCATGAACCACGTTGATCGGGTTTCGATTTGTGCAATTCGCAATCGTATAAATACAGGGAAATGGTACTTAAATGGGCCTATACACCAAACACGCTTCATTAATTGCTGCTTGAACTGGGGAAGATAATAGGGATATAAAGTCTAGAGAAGAATTATTGTTATGTTTGTAATATTAAATTAATTGTTTAAGAGATTAAATGAACGAGTAGAATATAATGAACAACTAACGTTTTATTATCCATTAATTTAAAAAATCATTGTATAAAGCATATTTATAATAAGAAGTTATAGTTTTTTACCTAACCCAACTATTATAAAGATAGATTTTAGCTTACTTTTAGCAGTTTAAATAAGAGATTTCATATCTCTGAGGTTGTATTTTGTATATATTCTAATTACTAATTAAACAACCGATAAAATCGTTGCCTATTTTCCAACTTTTTAATGAGAGATTTTAAATCTCTAAATGTAAAAATAAAAGGATTTTTCTCTTTTCACATATTAAAACTTTATTCATAACTGAAAATTTTCTTCGGTTCATAATCCTAGGCACTAATTGCCACTAAAGAGTTTTCCGCATTAGGATCCTCTTTCAGATTAACCAGAATTTAAGCCCTTAGAGCTCCTTAAGTTAAGAAAAGCATGGCAACTGCCTGATGCTGGGTTTGCCCTAACAATTTGTAGTTCTCTGCGAAAAATGTGCCCAATTTCGATGCGCTGCCAATGCCTTTGTGGACACAGAGCCCTGCCGAAATATATATATTCCCGCTCCTAAACCTAGTCCTGCTCCTACTCCTGCTCCTGCTCCTACTCCCCCTCCTGTCCCTGTTCCTGTTCCTTGTTCCTTTTGAGTCCTGGCGCTGGGACTCCTCGCTGGCCAAGTGCCTGCAAGAGGAGATACTCGCTATCTGCAGGGAGACAAACACAAACAGACACCCACACCGGCTACGATGTCCTTTCCACTCTGTCACATGTCAGGCCCTTATACTAAATGCGTTTTTTGCTTAGTTTTATTGCCGCTTTCCACCTTTTTTCCTGATGCTGCTGCTGCCGCTGCTGCTGTTGCCCCTGCCGCCAAACGCAATGCGTCGGCATAGGAAATCGACAGGGGCTTTTCCTCTGTTTTCTAACCCGCTCCCGCTCCCTCCCTTCTTTTTCCCCCTGCCGGAAAAAGGACAAACGGAAAATGCAGACAGCAACAGAGTCGCAGGCAGCGGCTTGAAGCCTGAGTGCAGTAAAAATCAAGCGGAAATATATCCAGAAAAAATATGGAAAGCCCAAGAGTGGGAAAGCAAGAGGGCTCCGTGTGTATTTTCTTTTTCTATTGCTTGTCCGGCTTGTTTTTTGTCTATCGGGTTTCAAATTTCCAGCGGTACGTACAATGCGTCGTGGCTCCTGCTGAAGCTGAAGGCTTTGATAAAAAATTTTTTGGCAAATGTTTTCTGAAATCCTTCACTCCCTCTCAAACACTCTCAAACACACACACAAGCCATTGCAGCAGCCTCGCATATAAATGGCATGTTTGACACATTGGGGGGTGGTGCACAGGGGGTCTGAGCCTGAACCCACCCACCCCTACCCACTGCGTTTCAAACAAAATAATATGCAAAATGTTAAAAAATTAAACCGGGAGTGTGGGGGCCGGCGCAGAGTTTAGAGGGAGATTGGCACAAAAGTTGTCCAGCGGAGAAATTCGCGAATTTTTAGTTGATTCTCTCTATACATGTGCCGGGAAAAACCCCCTCTACCCTTTGGGGAGGGGTTCCTGCACATGCTCGCCGCTATCTGGCTTAGGGGGGTGTGTGTGTGCATGCGTTTTTGTGTTTTGATTTTCTGTCGCCTTGCAAAAGGACAACGAGTCCAGCTTGAGTCGCCGTCAAAGGGGGCGCTGTGTGCTGCTCGCGACATTAAAAATAAATCAAATAAAATTAACACAACATCCTCCAAATATACTACACGTACGCGAGAGCCACATAAATTAATATTTGTTCCCTTCAACAAAATAAAATGAAAATATTAAAAGGCAAGTTATTTTTTCTGATTTTTATGCCGCCAACAAAAAGGGTTGCAAATTCGAATTGAAGCTTGAAGCTGGAGTTTAGAATATGGCCAGCCGGAAAGTCGCATTTAATGAAAATGTTTTTGCCTCTGACCAGGAAAATTATTGATGTTGTTCAGACAGGAAATTAAGGATATATGTGTGATAGCTGTGACGGCTTTTCTAGTATCAAAAGTCTGAAATTAAAGTATGACAAAGATCTTTGACCAAATAAAATTATTTAAGCCTTATTTATACAAAATTATCGCAGAAATATTTTAAATCTTTGTAGGGAATATTGTTTTAAGCTTTAAAAGTCTTTTGTGTCACCTTTATAAAGCCTTCATAATTATTTTGAGGTCAAGTTTGTTTGTAAAATAAGAAACCACAAACACATGACCTCTCTGCCTCTCGAATTTAATTCAGAAATCATGCTACCCCCTGGATATAGTACCGCCATATAATTGAATATCCATCCGGGGACAGACACGACCAGAACAAAGGCCATGCAGATGTCGGGGCTGTACAAATAATAAAGTATAATAAACATTGGCGATTAAGTGAACGGCTGCAGAAATGTCCAAATCGAGACTTGCAACATATGACGACAAAAACGACGACGCCACGTTGCCATAATATGCGAAATATTAACAATAAATGCGGGCGAAATGGGTGGCTGGGGGCCTGAGAGGGGGAGGGGGTGCCGGCGGCAACAACAAATCATGCCCAAAACAATGGGCCACATTTTTAGTCGTTGTTGCTGACTGTGCCGCTGCAACAACTTATATCAAACAATTACACATATTTTGCATGCGGTAGCAGCTCGAAATTTGAACAATTGCCGTAGACGAAGACGAAGTCTCGCAAAAGAGCAGCAACAAGTTGCAGTTGCTGCTGCGGATTTAGCATATTGCAGCAGCAGCAGCAACAATAAAAGCTGGTTAGCCACACACAATGCCAAATGCAAGTAGCTTAGCTCAGCTCGGCTCGGCTGGGCTTAGTCGGCATCCTCGTCTTCGGCTGCTGAAGAAGTTGTAGCCATCAGCAGCAGCAACATCCAAGCTGCAACAGAAGCAGCAGCAACAACGTGCCCAACGGTGCATGCAAAGCAGTTGCAGCACAGAGAATAATAATTGTATAAATTAATTCATACATTTTTTCATTAAAATTAAAGTAAATTAGTTGTAAATATTCATATTTTGTGGATTATATTTAAAATAAATATAAATTTAAAAGAATAATAATTATATAATATTTTAATAATTATATTTTTATATGAGAGTATTTTATTTATCATATTATTTTAACATTAAGAATATTTTATTAATTATTGACTGCTTATTTTTTGTAAAAAATTAATATAAATCTATAAAAATAAATCAATTTTAGATATTTAGTATATAACAATATTATTTAAAATAAGTAATAAACATATTTTCAAAATAAAAAATAATTATATGAATATTAAGAACATTTTAATATTTATTTAATACAATTTTAAATTTTTAATAATTTATTTAACAATTTTATTTAAAATTAATTTCTTCAAATATTATGAAAATAATTATTGAGCTTGAAGTCAAGCTACATTTTTCTCCTCTGTGCTGCTGCTGCTGCTGTTCCTGATGCAGTTCCAGTTGCAACTTGGCAAGTGAGACGCTGGCACAGTAGCAGCCAAAATAGTTGTCTTCGCTGCCATCTCCCCACCTGCTTGCTGATGCTATATCCCGTCTCAGGTCTTGCCATCGCCCACGAAGAAACACGACGCGTCTGCGGTGGCGTCGGAATCAGAATCGCCTGCTTTTTGGCTCTGGAGATGTGGATGTGGATGTGGATGAGGTGCTCCAGTGTGCTCCTATGAGAAAACGTGAGGCATCGCACAACCACAGCTCCTTCGGTGGCTGCAGTCCGCGACCCCTTCTCAATCTGCATCTCGGACGGTGGCCAGTCCAGCGGCTACATGGAATCTTTTCGATTGCCCTATGTAATTGATCATACCCTGGAGAGGGTCTAGAGAGATTGGATTAGATTGGAATAGGTCACAACTTAAGTACTTAGAAAATAGGTTTTAAGTGGGGAAAATAGGAAATTAATTAAGGTAGAACATTTTGGTGGGAATATTTTATAATACATCATTTTGTATACAACAACTCATGCTAGTTATTTTATATTTATTTATTTATACTTTCTTTCCTTCACGTCTTTAAATAATAATATCATTAATTAACATCAAAGTATCATTAATTAAAATTAAAAATCCTTTAAGAATGTAAAAACTTGTACAGAAAATGTTTATGTATTTCTCCAAAGGTACTCCAACTTCGTTTCCCATTTCCCCTGTACAAATTTATTACTAAAATTTTGTTGTATCTCTGCCCTCCTCCCATAATGTCTTTCTTACGCTCACCGCTTTGTCCAGGGGCGTGGAAGGGGTTGGCAGCGGAGGCAGTTAAGGAGGAGGGTTCGGGAGGAGTAAGCGAAGTGAAACTAAACTTAAACTTCATATGTTCGGCGTGGCACTGTGCTGCTGCAGAGCATTTTTGCAGTAGCAATTGACTTCATTTGCAATTGTTAGAGAGCCCCGTGGACCCACAGTTTTTCCCTCGGTTGGGTTTAATAAATATGTTCGAGGAAATGATGTTTGGTAATTGTTCGTTTCGTTTCTCGTTTTTGGCCGAGAAAGAGTTGGGCAAAACAGGAAGCGCCGCAGCGGACCCTTACTATCAATCGTGAGATCTCCGAGCTGGGTCCATGTTCGGTAAGTGTGTTTTAATATGCCGAAAAACTCTTACTGCCAGTTATGTAAACATTTGCATAACCCGGTCCAACGACTGTTTTCTTCGTTATTAACTGAGGTGGGTGGAAGGGGAAAGAGGTGCTCCGAGTTAGGAGCTTTGCTAGTACGCACACAAGTCGCCTCCAATCGAAACGAATCGAAATGAATTCACGCATTTTGACAGCACAACGAAGCCTACGTGTCGTATGCGCAATGTGGCCGAGGATATTCCTTTGCCGTTACTGTTGCCGGTGGCGCAGGTCAGTAAACCGCCAATAAAAACAACCGTTGCCGAGTGTCCAGTGTCCTGGCCATCCTACCCGTTGCCTCTACCTCTGCCGAAATGAAAATTGAACTCATATTTATTTAACTGGGGCCCTGCAACTCTCGCAGTCGGCATGGCAACTGGATCTGCTCCAGCTCCTGCTCCTGCTCCTGCTCCTGCTCCTCCTCGTGCTCCTGCTGCATCATCCGCCGCCGATTGCCACCTCCGAAACTCGGATCCTAGGTCCAATTCATCAACAGACGTCCTAGCTAGCAGGCTAGTAGTATGCCTCCTGGATCCTGCACAGAGGAAAATGGGTTACTTAAATATTATTTTTAGTATATATTTATGACATGCAGTAAAATATATAAAATCGTACTGTATTTAAAGCTTAAATATTAATGGAAAATAAAAAAATTTGAGTTTATACTAATGTCATGTATAGGATTTAAATTTATCTGTCAGTTTTTTAGAATTTTCATTATCTTGAGTAGTTATTTTCTTGCAAAATTTATTTTTGTTTTATTACTTTCTTATCTCAATCTGTATTAATTTTAGTTAAGAAACTATAAATATTAAATCATAATATTTTACAAGTATTTTATTTCAATTAAACCCCTATTTTCTTACTGTGCCCTTCCAGAATCCTGCCTAGTATCCTGATTCTGCTGCCGGTCGTCCTCCTGTGTGTACTCTTTTGTCTAGGAATTTTTGAGTTTTGAGTTTGCATACAAGATGAGTTTCTGTCCGAGCCAGGGGTGGTGTGGC
>JAEIHY010001958.1:0-10412 GCA_018904565.1 Drosophila tsacasi
AGAAGATGTCTTTAACATTATATACATAAAACTTGTTTAGGTTTTATCTAAACAAGTCTTAACCATAATATCTGCTAGTTCTATGCATATTTATATCTTAAATCTTGTTTTGCCTTTTATATTTGAGTGAGGGCATCTTATTCTCTTCATTATTTTCCACAGACGAAGTTCTGACTACACAAATATTTATACACCCAAAGTACACTTGAAACAATAAGCTTCGCTTACCCTTAGAACTCCTGAAATGGCACAGCAACAACGCAGCTGGGACGAGGGAGCTGTGGGCGGAGGAGGCTCCTATGGACATCCCCACTCCTCCCACCACAAGGTGCCAGCGCGGGCCGCCAGCAATCCGCTGCCCTGCAAGGGAGCCACTCCCAAGCTGCCCAGGTAAGACATGCCCATCACCTCCAGAAACTTTTAGAGATTCCCCGACACTTCCCGCCAGACAATACCATGGAGGTCAGAGCTCGGGCTACAGCTACGGCGGCTACGAGACTCCCCGCAGTCCCAAGATCACCACCACCTTTGCCAACGACAGCTGCGATGATGGCAGCAGCTCCACGCCCAGCTCCTACTACCAGACACCCTCCTCAGGCTCCATAGACGACTCCGCCTCCCTGCTCAGCGGTCGAACCACCGCCCGTAGTCCCAAGTCTCCATGTCAGTTCGTCTTCGACGCAGTGAGTCCGAGTCATGGGCGCAAGTTCGAGTACTACGAGCCCATCTCGCCGGACGACGGAGCCCTGTACTACGATCCTCCAACTTCGCCGCGTCGCCAGGGCTCCAAGAAGCTGATGCGGGCCAAGACGCCGCTGGAACCGCTTCCCCAGCTGACCACCACCGGGGTGGACGAGGGCATGGCCATGGCCCTGGCGATGGGAGGCTCAGGTGGAGCGGGCAGGGAGAACAAGCGGCAGCGGGACGAGTGGGAACTGCCCGTGATCAGCAAGATCGAGGCCAGAAACCTCAGTGCCGCTGCCTCGGGAGGAGCTGGCTCCTCTGGTGGCAACTACTACGGCCTGAAGAGGGACTCCTGCGTCACCGACTGCACCCAGCTGTCCATGGAGTCCGGCGAGACGGGCACCCAGCACACGAACAGCACCATGGTGACGCACACCACCACTAGCTTTAGCTTCACGGAGCCCGAGATGGACCCGCACCAGGAGGGATCCGCTGCCGGGAGGCCGCAGTCGAACCGCCAGCGGCGGCACGCCATCAACATCACCTCGAATCCGGGCTACCAGGTGCTGCACAGCTCCCACTCCACCCTGGACCGTACCTGCTCCGATAGCGTGGTCTCGCTGCGCTACCGCAAGTCCACCAGTGACCTGACCCAGGACGCCGACCACGAGCTGAGCGGCTGCAAGCCGGCCAAGCCCAAGCGGGACGCCTGCCACGTGGAGCACAAGCCGCGCCGCAGGGGCAGCTCCAAGGGCGGACTGGCCTACCTGGCCAGCAGGCGCAGCTCGCGGGAGTCGATGAAGAGCGCCTGCTCCAATGCTTCGATAGTGTCCAACGACGATGTGGGTCCTTTGGCCTTCCAGAGCTCCAACCGGGGACGACAGCGAAGGACCTCGAACTTTCTCGAGTTGCCAGGTGGGATGGTGATCTAATAGGATAGGTAATGAATACTTACTCCACAAATCATTTCCCCCAAACAGTTCCCGACCACGTCAGGCCTCGGGTCTGCTCCCTCCCGGAGCGTCCGTACAACCCGCGGGCCAGCGATGACCTCTACCGCCTGCGGCACTTCTCCATCAGCAAGGGCAACGTGGTCAACTGCGGCGACTCGATCATCTCGCGGAGGTCGCGGAGCAACACCAGCGTCAACTCGACCAACAGCCGGGCCAGCGAGCGGTCGCCCTTCGAGGGCAGCTGCTGTGGCGCCGGCTACGCCAACGTGGACTCCCTGCCGGCCTCGCCGGACGACTCCGAGAGCCTGGAGCCCCCGCCGCCGGCCAGATACCGGGTGGTGATGCTCGGCGATGCCGGCGTGGGCAAGACGGCGCTTGTGAACCAGTTCATGACCTCGGAGTACATGCACACCTACGACGCCAGCCTGGGTAAGTAGAACTCCTCAGAGTGCCCCAGTCCCTCCAGATCCCAGCAAAGTCCTGGAGCAGCAGGGAACCAGGGAGCGCAGTGAGTAGCCGAGACAACCCCTAGCTGGAACCTATGTGTGTGCCTGACCCCTAGCTTCCCGGCTGCCACTGGCGTCCTTAGAGTTTAATTCTGATCTGAGTTTTAGACGACGAGTTCGGCGAGAAGACGGTGAGCGTGCTGCTGGACGACGAGGAGTCGGAGATGGTCTTCATCGACCACCCCAGCGTCGAGATGAGCGTGGAGAACTCCCTGTCCACCTACGAGCCCCACGGCTGCGTCGTTGTCTTCTCGGTGGTGGACCGCAGCTCCTTTCGGGTGGCCGAGGAGATCATCAACTACCTGTGGCAGGAGAACTACACGAAGGACAAGGCCGTCATCCTGGTGGGCAACAAGGCGGACCTGGCCCGCGCCCGGCTCATCACCTCGCAGGGTGAGCACTGCCCCGTTGGCCCAATTATGACGGCTTGATTTCATTTCATTTAATCTCTCCCCTTCGATCCGAAGAGGGCAAAGCCCTGGCCGCCTCACGCGATGCCAAATTTATTGAGACGTCCAGCGGCATACAGCACAACGTCGACGAGCTGCTGGTGGGCATACTGAAGCAGGTGAGTTCGAGGGGGTCCGTTGTGGTTTCCAGCAAGGTGCGAACCACACGCAACCCACCGATGCATGGCCAAATTGTGCAGGAAACGGAGTTAAATGGATTTAACCAGACGGCTTGGGTTACGGCCACGGCCACGGCTGGTCTTGGGGTTGGACTGGGGCTGGGCCCCGGCTTCCGGATCGGCTCACTAATTAATGAAAATGGCGCGGTGAGCGGGGCAAACGGAAGCTCGGCCTGCTAACCAGATTGGGTTCGCCTGCCGTGGGTATTACGAATATAATACCAGAAGGGCAAACGTCTGATTTTAACAAAGTGGCTACAAATGAGGCCAGGATTCCTTACATTACTACCTTAAATGTACATAAATATATAGAATCGTTACCTTCCCTTTTGTCCTTAGATGCGGCTGAAGGAGAAGCGCGAGAAGAAGGCCACCGCCTCCAAGATGAAGACCTCGCGCACCCACATCTCCCTGCACCTGGCCAAGGAGCTGCTGCAGAAGATCTGTCTCAGTGACATCTCCAAGTCCAAGAGCTGCGAGAACCTGCACGTGCTGTAAGGACAACTAACATGTGCTGCTGGAATTCTGGGGGGCGAAATGACACTGTCTGTATGTGTTTGCACAGAGGAGAATGTTATCAAAGGAGCGGCTGGCTGCCTGGCGAAATATTCCAAATGCCATTCGACGGGGGCACAGATGTGTTCATCTCCTTTGTCGGGCTTCGTTTATTAAAAGTTTAATGCCGGGTCGCAGTCTCGGTCTCAGACTCGGCCTCTGTCTCCGTCTCTGTCTCGGTCTTGGTCTCGTTTTTCCGGCAAGTCATTGGCTGTGGTCAGGCCTCCTCCTGCCCAGCGATAATCCGCTTGTTTATGGCGGATGTTTTGGAGTCAATATGCCGGGCTTATCGTGACCAGACGAAGGCCGGACTGATAAGAGAGCCAGCGAAGCGTGTGCAGCCTCCACCCCGAAAAATCTACAACAAAAAACCCTAAAAACAATCGCTGAAATTGGGGGCGGGGCTTTATTATTATCACTAAAACTATACATATATATAGGTGTATATTTACATGTGTACTTGCATAGATGTGTTCCACTGAGAAATAACTTCAATTCCAATAATGCGCTGTCAATTGAGCTAAAAGAGCAGAGACACTGCAGGGGCAACACGAGAGGAACCTTATAAATGTTAAATGAGCTATCCGTAAGTTAGGTTTACACATTCACGGTACCTTCGCCAGCTGCTTCGCAAAGAAATGAAATGAAACTCTTCCAATTGACGAAAAACTCTCTCATATCGGAATGACTGTTGAATGTTGACTGTTGTTAGTCTAAGCCAAGAACAAATACCGTTTAATCAAAGTATCCAACTCAGAAGCTATATTATATGGATGTACCTATACAAACAGTGCTAGTCTATAGCACATAGTATATATATATATATATTTATGCGTGTACTTGAATGGAACTTCTAACACTTCTGAACTCATACGCTTATATTTGAAAAATACCTTTTACAAAGTGCGAGAGGCGAATGCGAACGCAAACGAAACGAAAACTAACTCTAACTATTTTCATACGCAAACTTACACATTAGGGGATGACGGAGATGGGGATTGAAGGCCTGCCTGCCAGGAGGATGTGTGGCCACCGGCTCGTCCAAAGTCGAGCACTCGACAGCTGTGCACTCATGTTTGCTTTACCCTTTTCCTTCCGCTCCACGTGTCACGTCCTATTTCCAGCCCCAAGCCCAACCCCAACCCCAGTCGCAACCCCAACCCCAACCCCAGTTCTGCCTGCGTCGAGTGCACTTTATCATTTTTAACATTTAGCAAACAAAACAGAGGAGCAAACTTGCTCCAGCCAAAGTTTTAATTTGCAGCGCAGCATAAAAACAAAACGAAAAAATTGCCAGGGGACGAGGGTATTTCGCATCATGCATCGCGCATACGCCGCGTGTGACAAGGCCGAGGCTTTAATTTGATTCGCGCCAAACTTGGTTTCCAAAATCGAATCACCGAGAATCAGCGAGCTGTAACCGCCCACCGAATTTATTGTGTAGAAGCCGTTGAGGAACACAACACAAGCGAATGCTAAAATAATAACAATTGTCTCTGAATGGAATATTTTACTGCAGATTTAACTCGGCTTAAAGCGTAACTGTAACTGTAGCTGTAAAGACATAGCCCACTGCGTATGGCATATATACTATATAGATATCCCTGTGTGTGTGTGTGTGTAAAGATCGATGTTATATATTTATATTTTTCCAAGCCAAAGGCAGAGACAAAGGCCTCTACACGAACACCGAACCCTGTGCCGCATAGTTTAATCCACAATTGTACACTTTCGGCTTGTCACCGAGATGAGGCTGCAGAAAAAGCAAATCAATTAGAGTACACGGAGATAAAATCCGGTCCCTCTCGTATACAACTCGCCCTGCCAATCCGTATCTGAATCCCTATCCTCCCCCGCTGTCTCGATCCCACAAAATCCGATAAATAAAGGACAAGGACGCTCTGTAACTGGGTAACTAACTTGTTTTTCTCCTCTGGAACTGGGAGTGAAAGTGGGAGTAAGAGTGGGCTGTGGACTGCGGACTGCGGGCTCCTGCAGCTGACTGACTCGGGGCCACTGCCAATGCCAACTCATCCGGATCTCAGCTGTTGCGCACTTGCGGTTCATTAGGGGCGCGGGAAATGTGTTAAGTGCCGGTTGTCAATCGCACCCGAAACTTGCCTCTGCCGGATTTCACGCTTCCGTGACACGAACACTCCGTCGCAATATTGGTTTTCGACTCTGCGGGTTGCTGCTTGGATTCTCGGGTTTTCGCTCTGATTTTTCCGTTGAATCAATCGCCGGGCGTTGGGCGGGTGTAATTAACTTACGCACCACCCAGCCAGATGAGAGATGAGCGGCTGAAAAGTTGACAATCCGGCTCTGATTGATGGCCAGAGTCCTGGCATGGCAACCTCGATGCGAGATTTATCTGCCTTTCGCAACGCGGAGGAGCAAGTTGCCCGGGACCCGGGACCCGGACTCCCGCCACCTGCTGGGTCTCATAATTTTAATGAGCTTATTTTATTATATTTAACGCACCAAGGAGCGGTCGTTGCCGTTGCCGTTGCCGTTGCCTCCTCTTGTTTATCCAGTTTTGTTCCTTTTTGAGTTGTCGTTTTCGTTAATACGAGATTTCTTCTTCGTCCTTTCCCCGGTGTCCTTCGCGCACAGGCTGCCCGGGCTCAGTGGCCAAATCAAACTAATTCCAAGTTCAATAAACAAGCGTAAATGAATATCCCGCCCCGGAGCCATTCCTTAATCAGCATCGCCCCTCATCAGCATCCTCGGAGGCGCTGTAAATTCTTGTGAAAATAAGCAACGTTGGCTGCTTGGCATTGGCCCGACCCAAGGATGCGGGGCCACCAGGCTCCCGCTCCCGCTCGCAATCGGAGAGTCGTAATCATAATCGAGTCACAGGAGAGTCGACAAAAATCGATTAAAAGCTTAAGCGCTATGACGCTTAAGCCAGGATATTCCGGCGGAGCTTAATGCCCGGCACACAATTAAAGAGAGGTCGAGGTGGATTAAGCGGCAAATGTATATTAAGCCAATTATGTTGCGGGGAAGGCGATGGGGGGCCAGGTGGGAATTATGGAATATCCTCATCCTCCTCCCTTCCCAGCCTTTGTCGTCCGGCGATTCCATCTCGAAGCTCGCATTGATTATATGCCACAGATAGGAAGGCAACCAAGGCAGACCTTTCCAAACGGATTACTTTGTCCTTAGCAGAAAAAAAGGGATCATAAGGGATGCCACTGCACACACACAATTTTATAGGGCCGAAAGCTGTTGGCCATCTGCTACGTGAGTGTGTGTGTGTGTGTGTGCCTAGTACTCGCAGCAAAGTACTACAAAAAATAAGGCTAAAATCGAGGCCACTCAGACGCACAAACAAACATACTCTCAGGTATTCTCGCATCGCTTCGGAGATGAAGAAATATTCGCGCCGGCAGCCAACACTCTCGGGGGATTCATAACCAAATAAGCCGAATTTTTAAAGCATACTTCTCGACGCTCACTTGTGGAGGGGGAGGAGGAAGGAGGGAAGGAATCGGGCTTGGGAATCCCCGCAGCGGCGACGAAACTGAAAATTTACGAAAATGAAACTTTAAGCAATGTGGAAAATGAAATTTAAATAACGATTTATCGCCTTTGAAGTATGATTATTTGCACGGAGGGACGGAGGGCGATAAACAAACAGCCGACGACGCGACAAGCCACCAGGATGGCCATGTGGACTTTGGAATGCCCTTAAAATGTAGGAAGGGAAGTTAAGGGTAAAGTAAAGAGTGATATTTTATAGGGTCAAGTACCCTATATCCGCTAAGTATATTGAATAAATTGAGATACTGATTGGTTGAATACTTATAAGTGCGTAAAGGGATAAATAAGGGTAACGAACTTAACACAGAATTTGTAATTAAAGTAAGTAAAATTATTCAAAATTTAAATGTTTAATAAGGTCCGGACTTTAGCTTATTATTTTCCAACATTTAAAAGGTTTTCTAATGCTTTATTGAGATCTTTTTGGGCAGAGATTTCATGTCACTCCTGTTACATTCTTTTCAAGATAAGTTTGTAATCTCAATTAATAAATTGTAAAAAATATATTTTTTATAATATTTAGTTTTTATAATTACCTTAAGAAAGTAACTTTTTTTCATTTTTAAATTTTTATTTCCTTAAGTAATTTTTAAGAACGTACCGCAGCTAAAACTTGATAATTGTTTTTAGAATGAAATCTCTAGTTCCACACATATTTCGAATATTAAATTAAATATAAAGTATCTTTTGTTTAAAATTTATTAGGTATATTTTTAAAGTAATAATAGAGTATGTATTCGTGTTCTGCCCAACGAATCCTTTCCTTGTCCAACAACTCCCCCATAAGCGTAATGAAGAGCCGGGCATCTGGGATGGATTGAACGGATAGGGGTCGTCGTGGTCGTCGTCTGCAGGATTCCTGCTGCCGCTGCTCCCCCCTTTCGCCTGTCGCCCAGCACCTGTTCCACCTGTCCGCCGTCCGTGTGTGTGCGCCGGGTTATCAGAATCAAACGCCAGCGGCTGCTCTGCCGTGCCGCATTTTCTACTCCTGTCGCTGTCAATTCATCGCATTGGCATGAAATTGCTTTTTGCGATGGCTGAGAGGCAACAGCAACAAGTTGGCGCTGCCTGGACTAAGGACTCAGGACTACGGACTACGGACCCCGTATATATGTACAGTGGGTCCCGGGTGTCTACACCGGGGCCTGCCTGCTCGTTCCACAAAGGAAATGAGAAAAGGTTGGCGATGGCTTCCACTCGGCTGTTTGTTTGCCTGTTGATGTTTGTGGGCCTCGATATACTTGCAAATTTGCGCGGCGCAGGAAACAGGAAGTTGTCCGGGGTGGAGGGATGGAGGGATAGAGGCCTGCTGCTGGGTCTGGAAAATGGGGAAAAGCGGGTTTGGGGCATTGTTTACTCTACGGCAAAAGGCAAAGAGGGGGCAGCAGGCCGCAAAAAGTCGTCGCAACCCGAGGGAAACGCTACGAAAATGCGTGAAGATACGAACACGAGTGGGAGTGGCACTCGCGGCATGTAAATTACAAGCGGAATTTCGATTGTAGCCCACGACGACCTTCGGAAGGGGGTGGCGCGGCCAGGGAGTCGGAATTAAATGTGAAATGTGAAAGGACCACGACAAAATAATCTCTCAAATGTAAGAAACTTGTTTGGCGGCCGACGGGGAGCATCGCCGTCGCCGTCGCCGTTGCCGCTAAATGCCAAAATGGCAATTTGCTAAAGTTTTCCCCAGAAAGGAGCACGACCAGGGACCGACCTCCAGATGGGGTGCCAGGACGGGAGGGTTTACTGGTATCCTTACGGAAAGGGGGTCGGACCGGCATGAAAGTCAAAGCTTGTCTGTTACACTTTCTATATACTTGTGCACTTGGAAAATATTACAAGAATACTACACAGACATGGATATATGGATACACTTATACTTCTACTTCTCTTAGTTGGGAAAGTAAAATACTTGAAACAAAAATGGGGAATTCAATTGAGGTAGAAGCTCTGGCCCGACAGTATTTCCTTTGTCAAATGGATAGAACTTAATGAATTAATGGGAACAAGAAAGCCTAAACTCATTTGTTAATATAAGCAATACAACTACTAGACTTTTGTTATGAACATGATACTTTAAATGACCCTGGTCTTACATATTTTACGTCCATCTGTAGGAAATTTCCTTCATATAGAATTCATTTGAAGAAAGTACAAAGATTTCCTAAACAATCGGTTATCAGAGAGAAATATGTGTTGTGATTAGGGAACCCTAACATATCCACAATAATATTTACCGCCTTGTTTCAATTTAAGAAAAAATAATTATCCTTCAGTTGTCTCAAATAAAAAAATATACAAATAATTACAAATGTAAAGAAATAATAAGCGTTGTGTAGGACAATAACTTAACTCTTTCAACCTTCTTTAAACCATCTTCCAACTAACCTTAAATAAATCTGATATTAAAAGTTTTCCTAACAAAGTACTCTATAATATATATACTTATCCTACATTTCAAGAGGAACCTTTCTTTAATTTCTTTCTCCAAGTGTATGTAGCTCATGTCTCAGCCCGTTCTGGATGCTGGAGCTCAACTGCTCAGCGTCCTGGCAAGGAGGCACTTGTTGAGCGTTTTGCAAACGAACAGCAACAAGAACGTGTCAAAGAAATTGAAATTCAGTCTGTGTGTTGGTGTTTTGTGAGTGTTGTTTTTTTCTTCGTGTTATATTTGGGGGGAACCAGGTGGCAGGTGAACGAGCGAGCAAGTTTTTGGTCCGCTTTTCCTGCGATGCCACACACTGACGCTGTCAGCTTTCCAAGAAAAGCGAGAACGCAGGCGACCTTTGTGCCAGGACCCCACACCGGAGGGGGCAAACTCGGTTACGCAGACTGTGTGGCAGCCGCATAATGCAGTCAGGGCACGATTGGCAGAACGCTCGGGGAGCAAAAAAGAAATAAGTTCCTCCTCAACCCGGCCTTGGGATCCGATTGAACGACTCCATTTGTCCAGTGGTCCACAGTCGGGCTTTGGCTTTGCCTTTGGCCTAGACTTTCGACCTTGCCCCCGCCGTGAAATGGGCTGTGAACCCACGTTGGCCTTCCCTGCTCCTCTTGCTCCGCCGAGTCCCCTTTCTGGGCAGCGCCATAAAATGCAGGCAACTCTGTTGCAGCCGTCACGGACATTCGGTGAGATCCTGTGGGCGATGCACACACTGGCCACAAACTGGCCACCAGTTTTGAGGTGAGGTGACCATCGAAAAGCCACCGCCACTGCGTTGAGTGTGGGTTCTGACCAAGGGCGAGCATTAATTGTCAGTGGGGCCATGAATTATGCAAGCGCCAATTCACGTGGATTTTGTATTCGCATTTTCGAGCAGCCTGGCTGTGTTGACAGTGGCGATATGGGAGTTTTCGCGTTTGCATTTAATTTTCCACCAGATTACGTTGACAGTTGCGCTGCCCGCGGCCTGATTTTCGTCATTGTTCGATGGCGGAAGGCCCGAGGGAGTCGACCTCCCGCCTCCGGGAAGTCCACGTTTGCATAATGAGTGGCGGCCAGAAGAGTTCCTGGACCGTGTGAAGGGATTATGCGACGGA
>JAEIHY010001966.1:0-13110 GCA_018904565.1 Drosophila tsacasi
GGACCCAGACTGAATAATTCGATCGATTCTTCTACTAACGTCGCATCCGTTTCCGTGCTGCTGCAGTTATTAACTTCGCAGGAGATCGCCAAATCTTTGAGCCCCAGAACAAAGGCTGTGGGAATCAGCAATATATTTTGAAAAAAATGCATTAGGATTGTTTGCGTATCTGCGTATCTTTCACGAACTGAACGAAATGGTCACTGATTTTGAGAAGCTGAGAAAGATCTGTAAGTCTAGGTTTAACCGATATAAAGCTTTGCAGCTTTTTTAAGTGCCTTTTCCTCATACATTTTTTTAAGACTTGTATTTTAGTTTGGCTTGTTTTCATAGAGGAAAGTAACTCGCTTGTATTTTTTGTTTGCATGGTGTTAATTGATGGCAAAATAGCATTATAAAATGTATAATCAATTTATTTATAAGTTCCAATTTAAATAATATTCTTCCAAAACAAATAAAACTATATGAGAGGAAAAAGCTTCTCGACCGCATAGAGATAGAACTCAGCAATCAGCTTTTTAGCGCTAGAACATGCAGACATATACAGAAACAGATACAAGTAAATACTTATCGATAATTCTACATTAGTTACACAGCAACGAGCTTTAAGCAAATCGATCATATGGAATACATATGGGCGCGCATTCAAACGCCAAATGTATACAAATAGACCATATCAATACTGTATCTCTATTTCTTGTAAAATTATGGGTTTTTACAATTTAACAAGAGAATTTTCAAGCATCACTAGTGATAGTACTTCCATGACTTTTCATAAGCTACTTCTTTTCAGATCCCATTTTTTTAAGATGCAGCAAATACATCAAATACCTGGAACATCTTCGCTTATCACGGACAAGCCTCCAGCATGTTCCACATAAACAAAGTCTTAACTTGGCAAATACAAGACAGCGAAAAGGGAGATCCTTTAATTCCCTGCATAATTTCAAATCAGACAAGCGTTAAAAACATTTCATTATAACGCTACACAATCGGAATATTTAATGATTTAATCGGTCGAGCGAATCAGGGAAAAGCGACTGAAACAACAGCAGAATCCAGCAGACACCTAAGCAAAGGACGCTGAGCTCGGCGGCTGCCAAGGAGGCGGAGGATGCCGTCTCGATAAACTGCTTCAAATTCACAGATTTTAAATTTAAAATCGTTGCCACACGGCGCAGGGCAGGCGAAGATGTAAAAAGCAGCCAGCTCGGTCTCTCTCTCTCTTTCCCCCCTCATCGGGGTCTTCCCCCCTGCCATGACACGGCATACCATACCATTCCATTCCCAAGTTGGCCAGCGAACGTTGGCTCGATATAATGGCGCGAGTTTCATGTTTACAAAAAAGATTATGCAGTCCCAAAACAAGAACCACGAGATACAAACGTGCAGAGGTTGCAGGCGACTTGCAGACCTGGAGATGCAACCTGAAAACTGGGAACTGAGAACTGAGAAACTGAAACTGGAGTTCTAATTAAACAATTCGTAGAATTTCGCGTTAATTGCGAGAAAACGACTTGAACGTGCCCGGCGGATTGGCTAAGGCTCTGGGACTCTGGTTGCTTCTTTAGCCCCCCTAAATACCCCAATTCCCCGGCCCTCACCAAATCCTCAAACCAGTTGACACGTTCTGGTGGAGTTTTTTTAATGCAGGCACACCTGGAGAAACAGTGTTCAATGTCAAAGATTTAATAAACAAAGAAATGCTTGTTTCAGTAAAAATTTTACGTGGTCAAACATTCATTTTAAAAACATATTCCAGACTGAATTTTCCTTTTCCAGTTTATATAGTTACATTTTATTTTTAATTTTTTCGAGTGCCCTGAGAAACCTTTGCACTTTGCCTAGACTCGTTGTCATTCAGTGGGCCTAAATTTGACGAGGATGAGCCCTGTTATTAACACGCCTCCCGGCATCACCCCTTCACCATCTTGGCCCTGCATTCCGCTCGCAGAAACATGGACAATGCCCTGAACTCTTTACACATGTGAAGGCTGGCCAACATTGGAGAGAAAACTCAATTCAAATTATCGGCAAACAAGATCGACAGATGTTCAGCTGGCACAACAACAGAAATGCCGAGATGGGGCTAGAGCGGGAGGAGGAGGCCAGAGACGAGGGGCGAGAGGTCATCGGGGTGCACCGACCGATCGGGGAGATCGATCTTCCTGCAGTCCAAAAACCGAAGTCCAAAGCCCGCGGACAGAGCTGAGCAGTCTAAAGCAGTCGCACGTCTCGCTGAGCAAATAACGCCCAAAAATAAAAATAAAAACACAAGGCAGAGAACTAAACCCTTTAATCTAAACCACTTTGGGCAGTGCCAGCGCAGATCCCTCCGACCGATCCGATCGACAACGCCACGCATATTTCGCATAACCCAGGCACACCTTTTCGCCCAGGCAGTCCCAGAGCACAGAAGGGCAGGGTATAGCCCCGAAAAATGAGAATATAAAACCGAATTCGTACCACAAAGAACATAGCCACTCCAAAGATCCCCGTCCGTTGAGTCTCGTCCCATCCCGTCGCTACCGTCATCATCATCATCATCGACGGCACTCCAACTCCACTCCATTCTACCATTCTCCTGGTCGATCATCCGCACTCGTCATCCTGCTCGTCATCGTGTCCACATCCCTGGGTTCGGGCTTATCGGCCCGATTAATCTGCCATCGGTATCGCTGATAAGGCCACCAAATGGACGAAGCGATCCTCTTCAGAAACCCGACCATAAAGCCCAGCCACAACCGCATCATTGTTAGCCCAGTGCGCAGTGGCAGCCAACACTCATGTTTAAATTATGATGGCTTCTAACTTGAATGTGGGCATATGGGCTACCCTCCCTTACTCCTCTCTCTCTGTCTCTTTTTCTCTGATCGTGTCAGAAGTCGAGCCGGCTTACTATATGCCGCTGACATGGCTGACGACCCATTGACAAGGGCCCCGATTGACGACTCCTTCTTCCAGTCAATGAACAATTGAAGTTTGGCAAATATTAAAGGGTCAACTCGAAGAAATGTTCCCGATCTAATGGGCAGATTGTAGCACAAATTCTTCATGAACTAAAGACATTATTTTCTCCTTCGTCGCATATATACTTATGTTATTCCTCAATATATATATAATAGGTTTTCTAAAATATCGATTGGATAATATATCAATTAAGCTAGAAATCTCACGCTTTTATAATCTATACTTTTATAATAATACTACTCATTTTATTCCCAACAGTAAAGATTTCTATGGTTAATCTTAATTTAAAAATGTTCAGATAACTGCTAATATTAGGCATAAACACAATCGCTTAATTTCAACCACTACCAATTCCATCATTATCATTATGATTGCCGTGCAATTACGATCATATTTCCGGCGATAATCCCAAGTGAAGCAGACATAAGTTGAGTCAATACCTTCGGGAGCTATCTGAGTTATCTAATCGGACTCATCTACATGGGTTCATCCTGGCGTATGCGCAATGCGCCTTTGTCACTGGCAGCTGCTGTTGATCGGCCCTGCGATTTCCCCGCCCATCGGGTTAGCGAACAAACAAAAATCTCTGAACGAGATTTGACTGGGCTTCGTTTTATTTAAACACAATCGCTGATGCATAATTAATTAAAAGGTCTTTTTTCAATATGATTTTTTCTGTGCGTTTTGTTTACGTTTTTTGTTATTTGTTTATTTTTATTTTTTTTTTTGTGATGTCTGTTTGCTGTTGACAACACGCCCCAAAAACGGTGGCCGTTTGTTGGTTGGCTGATTCCGTATCCGAATCCGCATCCGAATGAGAATCTGGTTCTGGTTCTGGCTGTGCTTGTGGTTGTGCCTGCTCTGTGCTGCGGCCCCTTATCTTGTAAATTGAATTATGAAATCGTCAACTTGAATCCGAACTGAACAGAGGCTGCTCCTTTCAGCCCATGGAAGGGAAAATCAGTTAAGAGCCATGACGACGACGACGACGACTAACATACAACTATAACTGAAGAATCACAGCTGCCCAATGACCATATCCCTGGCGTTCAGTGTTGTCAATTTAGCTCAGCGTCTAGCCAGATTTCGTTATTTTTTGGGCTTACCAACTTAAAAACAAGAAAGTTTCTTAATTGTATTTACTCTTTTGGAAATATTTATACCAATTTCTGAGCAAAACAATAATATTTTCGGACTCCAATTTATATTTATTTACTATTAGGGGTTGGCTACTTTTTGGCAGCTCCTTCTGCTGGCAGCACTGATGCCAGTGAGTGAGCAAACAAAACGGGCATTTAACATAATCATATCATATCGTCGTGGGCATCACATCGCTACCAAGCTAAAGCCACTCAAGTTGGCCCAGGACAACGGGACAGAATGGGTGTGGAGACGGCATGGGCATGAGCCCTGAGCCTGGCCATTTGCATATGTCTTTTTGCCCTTGCCACGCCCCTTGGCTTGACTTGTTTGCTTGGCAGCAGCAGCACGAATGAGCATCGTTTAGAAGCTATCTGCCTTTCATTGCTATATTTGCTGGCCTGCCTTTGATTTCATTCGGAGAATGGGTTAGTCTGACTCTTCCTTGTCCATGTTTTCGAGTGAGACCATGTCAAAAATCAACAAACTCGAAAAAAACGAGTGTTCTCAACTAAGATGTCACACTGCAAATTATTATAACAATTTAAAATTACACGAGCCATTATTATGATACATTTTTAATTCAATTTTAATTTCATTTCAAACAAAATGCATTCTGCATACTTTCTTTATTTTTTACCATTTGAAACTACTTAAGCTACACCGATGAAGGTATATATAAGAATAGTTTTTATTTTATAAAATGTATGTACTTAAAAGCACATCTTTGTTTATTTTTCAATTTTCTTCAAGTGCACAAACTAGAAAAAGGAAAATCTGAAAACGCTTTCGTTTGTTCTAATCGCAGCCACAGCATCGCTGGTTTGTTGGCCTGTCGGGTTTTGGTAATTGAGAATATAATTACACGAATTACGACGCAGTCGTCGCGTTTATCTGGCGGTTAGCATCTGCCTTTCATCTCGAGGCCTCAGTGGCCTGAGGTTGACAGGGCCAAGTGCGTTCCGATGGGCCCTATTGTTGGTCCCCCCAGGCAACCGGACTGTGGACTGTGGACTGGACTGAACGGAGGAATAGTTATCCAAACCAAGAATACTCGCAACCAAGTCGAGCATGTGTCCGCTTTCACAGCGCCGGGCTTTCAATCGACAAACGCAACTCATAGCCAAAAGGGGGATGCCCGACAATTGTCACTTCCCAAAGCAATTACGTTACAATTTAAGCGTGTAAACAAAAAATTACAAAGTTGTTAGGCCAAAATGGCAAGCACTGTGCAAGTCATCGTTAACAACGATTGGTACGGGCAAATGTGGTGGGAGATAAAAATGAGTAAAATGAGTAAAAAAATATGCAAAAAGTGGAATTAAAATCAGAAGATTCTTTTTAAAAACTCAGTAATAATACAACTATTTTAATTTTTAATTTTTACGTTTATTGATGTTCAAACTAAAACATACTCCTGTAAGTTGTCTGCTTTTAATCACTTAATGGGCACAACTATTCAAATAACAAATAATTTAATTTCAGGACATCAGTCTAGACATCAATCTAGTGTCTGAATCCCCTGAATTTCCATCACAACCAACCAGGCGGAAATAATTGGTGCAGTGACAGGTAAAACCCCGCTCAAATCGACTGCCAGTTCGCCACACATCGTCAAACATTTTATTGGTCAATTGGGCAACTTCAGCCCCTCAATGTGGAACCCCTAAGTACCAAATGCCTAACATCTAACACCTAACACCTAGTTGTAACCCCTCTGTGGCTGCCGTCGCAAGTGTTACCTTTCCAATAAATATTTGTTTACGCACAAATAGACTTGTAGAGCGCGTTAGAAATTTATTTGGATGAGGGCCAGGGTAGAGCAAGTGAAGCGAGGCGAAGCCACCGACACAGTCCTGTCGAATGCACTCGGAAAAAAGGGAAAGAGTCAAATTTTAAATGGAGTGTTACATATTAAGTCAAATGTTGCCTAACTATAATGTAATATGCAGCTCTCAAAAAATGATCATGAAGATAATATAATTATAGAAACTCAAGATAAAGATGCAATTCTATTTAATAAATAAATGTATCCAAATAAATTGAAAGTAGGAGAAGCTGCTATATAAGCAGATCTTAATAAAAACTTCCATAAAGTTATAGAAGGTATACAATTTATTAGAAGAATAGTTCAAAATACTAATAATAATAACTTTCAAAAATGTACTAAAATGTTCTATAAATCCCAAGCTATACATAGAAAATGGAAAATGGATCTTAACTTCCCAATAACATTGTCAGTTGTCCTATACTTCGGTTAGATAGTACACTTACATTTTTCTCAGTGCCTGGCTCAGTGGGTGCGTATGCCTTATCAAATTTAGATAATCGACTTCGATTCCTGTGTTTGCCCTCAACGCCTCTGCCAGCTTGTTTGTCTTTGATTCGGTTGGAGTTTGCTGTGGCCACCAGTAAATAATAATAATGCTCGGGAGTGGAGCGAGCAAGAAGGAAAGCCAAATGTTTGCCTAATTTATCGCAGTAGCATCGTTCTGAAATTCAATTTAATTGGATGCTCAAGAACTATCCACAGCTTGCGTTTGGCTGTTGGAAGTGGGACCCTCATAATTCGGGGCCTCGACTTCCTGTTTCTGCTATCTCGTCGCTGTGATCGCCTCATGTTCGCACCTATTCAAATGATCTAGTCGAATCGGCAGAGAAATCAGCATCCTAAAGCGCAGCTGATCGCTTTGCAAAAAAAAGAAGGAAACAAAAAGTGGAGTCGATTTTTGTCAGGCGGTTTTTTCCGGGTTATCGGACGGGGTTTTGTCGCCACCATCTCGGACCTCTGAGTCCGCCCATCACGTGTCTAATTTCTCGCTGCCCAAATAGTCCTCGGGAGAGAATCCATGCCATTGTGGCTGGCTTGGTTTTCCTTGGTTCCCTGCTCCTCCAGTTGTGTCGTCGGTTATCTTGATGCTGGCGCGCAAAAATGTTTACAATTTCGCTGCTCATTTTTTTTTCCTCCTCACAATGGCAGCGAAATTAAAAATGTTTCCAGTGGTTGACTTGGTCCGGGCTTCATTTTTCACGTTGGTCACTCAATTGTGCCCGAGACACATGCCAAAAGGATGGCACATTGGTGGCCAGGCGATGAAAGGGAAACCATTTGCTGGAACTGCCGAATGAATAGGTTTCTAGTGAAGCACGGGAGAACAATCGATACCCGGGTAGTCCGAGAATTCTCTGTTGAGTGTTAACACAGCAAACGATATTTATTTTTAGGTGAAAAAGTGAGTCTTTGCAGAGACTTAAAAATAGACGAAATATATATTGGCATGACATTAATTAATATTACATTTTGTGTAAATATAGGAGTACCACTGTGCATCGCAGGACAGCAATCAGTGCCTTGCGTCAACTAACAAATAAATATCACGCATGGCCAAAAGCGGCAATCAAAGTCCATCAACTGGCATCGGGCTGGCAGATGCCAAGCCGTCGATAAGGGGACTCGGCATTGCCCGATACCCGTGCAGATATATCCTTTGGCAGCCAGTCGCCATCGCCACAATTCGATGCGGGGGAACGATAAAGTGCCAGGCATTGTTTTCAGCCTCAATCAGAGCTAGTTTAAATGCGTTTTTGGCCGGGGAAGTGACCCGAAGCGCAGTCATAATTATTTCATTATGGCCCATTTGTTTCATCAGCCCCATTGGCCACGACTTCTGCTAACTGTTGAGTTGAGTTGGTGGCTGATGAGTTTGGGTCTCCCCACCGCGCCTTTTCTGTGTTTGTTTCTGTTACTGTGTCTCTGGCCTTTGGGCCTTATCGATCGGACGCCATCTTAATTGTTTGTTGTTAAACACGCAGACACAGATTTCGATCCCCATTCCGAGTCCGAATCCAAATCGGAGTCGGATTCCAAGTCCAATACGGAATTCGGTTACTGATTTAGGGTCCCCACACCCTCGCAGCGAATAGACTTGGTCGCTTATTGATTTTTCATCCGAATTTCGTCGTCAGCCATTTGATTTATTGTTGTCCACTTAATTTGTTAGAGATGCTGTCCAGATATTTCCCCCTTCGGCTGCTAATTCGCTGTAGATCGTCGTATTTATGGTCACTGCCTTATCGTTGGGAACTCTTTCGACTGAGTCTTGCCCTCCGTTGAACTGAACTAGTTTGTCTAAGCGAACTTAAACTGCGTTAAATGTTCTTCGGGGTGGGGCCATCAAGATGGCGTTTCTCTCTCCCGATTTGCATAAATAATTTGTTGTCTTCTCTGGGGAGCTGCGAGAATGCTTAATAGCCAAAATCTATGTTTTCGTTAGAACAAAAGAACCACACTATTTATTTTTGGTATGGATTTCAGAGCATAACCAAGACATGAAGAACATATTCCTCAAACTACCAAATTTCCCTCTAATTTTCCATTAAAATTTTATATTTTTCCCAATAGAGTAAACCCTTTACATGAACCCCTTCCCCAAGGAATTAATTTTCTCAACCCACGGACTGGAACTGCAATCCCTGTCTCGCCCACAAGGGAGTCACCATTTGAATGGAGCAATTAGAGACTGTTGCCAAACAGTGGCCAACTGCAGAGCAATCGACCGTCCAGGTGTGTGGTCACAATAGATGACCACACGAGGACCCTTACCTTTAAGCCCCATCCCCTAGCAATCACCCCTCTTCTCGTTGAGAGCCAGACAATGGCAATTGTGGCCGGCTGAGAATGTTGTCATATGTCGCCTCCGTCGCTGTCGTCGCACGTCGTCGTGTTTCATGTAAACAAATAACAAATTAAATGAAAATTTAAATGAAGGAAAAGCAGAAGCCGCATGACGATTTATGTGCCGGTTGCAGGATAAGCCCGAAATCGACTAAGGGGAAGCCGGAGCCCAAGCCCTAACCCAAATCCAAACCCTTGACGGTCCTTGGCCCTCGTTTATTTTTGTGGTTGATGGAGGCGAAACCCCGCTGATCGAATCAAATGAACCGAACCCACCACACACAGGCAGAGACAAGAATGCAGAGACGGCGACGGATTCAGACCCATGTGCAGACGGCGAAAAGGACAATCGAAGGCGGCCAGGATTTGCTTCGGCCGGGCCAAGAGGGTTGGCCTGTGTTGTTACCTTGGTGCCGGCTCCTCGATTCCGGGTGGCAATCGTCTGTAATTGGGATTTGTATTGAGTTATTATTTATTGCCCCCCTCCAACTCCGACTCCGACTCCGTCTCCCTTCTCGTTCTCGTCCTGATCGTCGAGTCAAGTCAAAATAAAGAAATTATCGGCAACAACTTTGCGTGTTGAATTGATTGATTTGCCTTCCTGGGGCACAAATCCAAATTGCAGTCTATATTTGTATCTGTCGACAGTGATGAGTGGTTGGCAAATTGTTGTACCTGAAAAGGTACCTAGAAGTAGTTTTTGTTAAATATAATTTACCTCAAAGATAACTCTATTAAAATGTTTGCTATTTATTTATTTGTTATACGACTAATAATTGGTATTACGTAAACCAAAGATATAGTACTTGCCTCGCAGCCCGTACCCAAGTTAAGGAAAAATCCCTCCCATCACTACATGTATCCGTATCTCGCCCTTTCACAGGAATGTGTATGTGTGTGTGGCATGCGGGTCCTTTGCATGTCAATAGGTGCTAAAAATTGACTTTCGAGCAACGCCCAGACGGAACCTGCTTGAAACTTAATTAACAAGACTCCGCCGCAGCCAAAGCCACACAAACAGATACAGATGCACATGCAGATGTAGATACAGATGCTGAGTCCCGTATCTGCGGCAACAGAAGCCAGGCCCCATCAGAAGATAAACCCCCGACAATCACTCAAAGCTAGATGGAGACCTGGAGAGCGGAGGGAGACATGCAAAATGCAGCTGCAGCCTGCCGGCATTTACATACTTACAAGGAAAGCAGTCGCGGCAGTGGCAGCCGAATGATATATAAAAACACAAGAAATTTGACATGAACTGCGGAGATTTCAACGCAAAGATAGCGCCAAAGAGATGCCACTGCGACAGAGAAAGAGAGAGTGAGTGAGAGGCCCAAGGAGTCTCGGGCTCCTTGAATAATGGCGGCCTCAATCAGGACCGAACCCAAACCCAGAACCCAAGCAATTGTAAGAAAAACTCAAGGGGCCAGAGACAGCACAGCGCACCGGAGACGAGGATGAGTGGAGAGCATCGGGGTCTGAGAAAGGTCTCTTCTCTTCTACAGCTTCTTCGCCCTTCGTCTGCGTCTCCTGCCCCTTCGTCATTGTGGTTTTCTGGGAGAGACAAAGATGACGCGATTGCTAGATTTGATAAGCAAAATCATTTGTGATAAAATAAATAATTGAGTTCGTTTGCATATCATGGGAAAGCATCTTTCATCGTCCCAAACCTCACTCAGAACAAACGAATCAAATAAATATGTACGTATGTATGTCTGGGCACGGATTGAAAAATGTTTAGAGCATCTCATGTAATTCAAAACTAATGAGGACGAGCATAACTGTATGATTTACATATGCCCCAACGCTGCCAATTTTAAGTATAGTTATAATAAGTACTTTATCTTCTTCTGCAAGTGTTACGTCTTCATCCTATGCTGAAGCCAGCGAGCAAGCTAAGCCTCAGCAACAAAGTGTTGCTCTACAAAGCCATAGTGGTCAATTCGATGAGCTCCGCCCAGTTATGAGGTACGGCCTCCGATTCAAACATTATTAGATTGCAAAGGGTCCACAATTACAAATGCGCCTTGGTATGCGAGAAATGTTGACATCGCAAACGACCCCAACATCCCCACCCGATAACAGACCACCCAGCCGAAGATTATTCAGCGGCAGGAGCAGGAGCAGGAGCAGCAGCAGCAGCAGCAGCAGGATTTGCAGCTTCGATCCGTGCCACATGCCAAAGAGCTGTCACCGCACGCAGCTACCCGCACCTGGTATTCTGGTTTCACTTGTAGCTTTAAACATGAAAGATATTAAAATAAAATTCATAAAAACAAAGAGATCATGTTTTCAGATATATGTATTATATGATTTAATAATTATAATACTCAATAAACACAATTATATTTTGTGTTTAGAAGTAATTCGTTTTTAAACACATCCGATTCTTGTACATTATTTAGTGTATACAATGTATAAACATTATTTGCAATAGATCAGTAGTACAAGTACAAAGTAATTGTCCAATTCCGACATGTTGTCGAATTGTTTAACATGCACTGGTTATTAAAAACCTTGTCCATTTTGACAAACCCAACCTATAAATTCGAACGGATTATTGTGAGACTATTCTTTTTCTAAAATGTATCAGACGAGTTATTACTTTTTATTCCTGCTGTTCGGCGAGACGATTGTAAGGCAAGAAAAAAATCAAGAACAAATAAATTGATAAAATAAATAAGTCATCACATATTTTTACCAGTGCTTTTCAGTAACGCCGTATGATGCGCAGGTTTTGTCCTTCTCAACATGGCCCGAAAACGGTGTTTTGGATATGTCCAAAGTTCGGCTGCTCGGACGCGAACGGATTGTGAACGGAACGTTTATCCTAAAAGAGGATTTGGACAATGATCACTATTCCTTCTCGGCCCATTTTTTTATCGATGTATTTGGCGACGGAAACTTTAAGCCGACTCCCTACTCTGTTTCGCAGACGCCCATCTGTGATGTTATTAGAAAGTACCGCCACTTATTTGTAAAGGATGGCGATTACGGGCTGCATACCGATTTTCCCATTCATAACGACACCTGTCCCATTCCCAAGGGCACCTATTATTTGAAGAACGTCAAAGTGTCTACCGAAAACTGGCCGGCGATTATACCACGCGGTTATCTTCAGGGAAATGGCTCCTACTACCGGGACAACGAAGTCGTGGGCACCTACTCCCTGACAGGCCTAATAAGGGATAAGCTATTCAGATAGACATGGATTTCGAAAGCGTACTTATTCCCAGTTAAAGATAACTAATCACCTGTTTCTGAAGTACTTTTATATCTAGAGTCGACTTAAATTTTAATAAACTGCAAGTATAATATATATTTAGAGTGTAAATAACTAATTCAAATCATTTTGGAGGTTTATAAATTATTTATTATCCAAACACACTATGACGGTCCTGAATTTGACTGACTTCTGCGAAAAGAGGTTAATACTTAGAGGTCAATAATAAAAACTGAACCGGGAATTGCTCAATAATATTGAATATGCTAAATTCAAGCGTAAATAAAGAAAATTGCATTTATTTAAATTCCATACGCACCGGAGACGAGGATGAGTGGAGAACGTGGGGGAGTGGAGAGCGTGGGGGTCTCTTCTAGTAAATAAAATAAGTAATAAGTGATTGAGCTCGTTTGTTTATCATGGGAAAGAATCTCTCAGCGTTCCTAACCTCACTCGGAACAAACGAATCAAATAAATATGAAAGTATGTCTAGGCACGCAAAGAAAAAAGCTTTTAGTATTTCTTGTAATTAAAAACTAATGAGATCAAACATAACTGTATGATTGGAAAGTGTCTTAACACTGTGACTTATAAGTATAGTTATCATATGTACCTTCTTTAGCAAAAGTTACATAATCATTCTATAGAGAGCCTATGACTTCTTTGGATTAAAAGATCCACCAAATGTTGTAAGCGAACTTTTCAGAGTAGAAGTTCCTTTATGGATAGGAGCACGATCGCAGGATCAGTGGGTTCGGTTCAAGAGGGCCAAGGAGCACGTGCGCGGCTCCTGGGATTCGGTGTCGTTTCAAGTGTGCCAATATGTTTCAGCTTCGATCCGTGACTGGATTTTGATTTTTATATTATTTTATTCTGCCTGCATGTGATTCTATAATTAATTTCCCAAAGCGAAATTACATTTTGTTGTCTTTAGAAGTTATTGCTATCTTAACACATCCGTTACATTTGAATTTTTATTTTTTATACACAATGTTATATGTATATATATATATTTTTTTTTAAATAATCAGTAGTTTCGTACAAATTAATTGACCAATTTCAACTTGTTTCTGTCTTATTTAACATGAAAATATCTTGT
>JAEIHY010001982.1:0-13875 GCA_018904565.1 Drosophila tsacasi
AGCTGCAAGGGTATACAAACTTCGGTTTGCCGAAGTTAGCTTCCTTTCTTGTTTTGTTTTCAATTGGATCTGAGGGCCGTGTTTGAAATCAATCAAAGCTTTACCAAAAATGCATTAATTTTAAGGCTTACAGCTTTTATTGATTTAATTCTAATGCATTTTTAACAATTTTAATTATGTAACCCCTTGAATATATATGGTCCAAGTGAAGGAAGGATTATTAAACTTACCGACATCGGAATTACTTGGCTTTTTAACCACTTCCAAAAGCTAATCTTTGTTGGAAAGGATTACAAATTGTAGAGAAAGAAGTATATAAGTATATTGAAGAATTGCGACCCATCTGTCATCACTGGATCTCTGAGCTCTTGTCCGGCATTCCCACAGTTTGGGCTTATCCTAAGCCATCGACATTCCGCTACGAGTTCCCCTTAACTCCGTCCGACTGTCTGCTATTATTATTATTATTATTATTTTAGTTGGAGGGTGATAACATCTGCTAATGCCATTCCGTCGGCGCTCCCTTCCTGCCGTTTTTGAGGGCATGGGCATGTTCCTCTGCCTCTCTGTGCGTGTTTATTTGACTTTGACTTTGACTTTAGCTCCGACTTTGACCATTGGCAGCCGTTCGCCAATCTCGTCTGCAAGATCTACTCGGCTAGCACCGCCAACGCAGAAGATTCTGTGTATTCTCCTCGATACCCTTTGCTAAGACAAAAAGCTGTCTAGCTTCTATCTACTACAGCCTAAGGTACAGGGTATTTTGTAAGTCGGTCATACAGGTCAGACTGCCTCACCCGTTTCGCTTGGCTTCGATGTTTTTCTTTTTGGCAACGCCCTCTTCATTTGGACCTTATCGCTGAGGTGAAGTCCGTTGCCGGCTTTTATAAGCGGCATAAAGCGAAAATTGCGTTCTGCATCTGTCAGATACTTTGTTGCTGGCTGATTTATTCGCGAGGCCAGGTTCAGCCGCAGCCGCAGCTTCAGCTCCAGCTCCAGCTTCAGGTCCAGGCTCAGGCTCAGGTCCAGCTTGTCCCGGCCAGAAGGCCAATCTAAGCACGTTATCCGTAACTCACGCCCCGCCAGCGACAGCAGCCACATCAGGAGGGGCTGCATCAGCACTTGCCTGGCCACGTTTCCTGGCCAAGGACTGGCCGTGGCAGTGGGACTCGGTCGCCGTTTCGGTGGCGGCCTAATGCATTTGCATACTCATTGCATTTAATTGCTTCAAAAAATATGTAAAAATTTCCACGTCGTTGTCACGGTCTCGTCTTGTCTCGTCCCTGCAACGGCCGTGACCATGGCCTATGCCCAAAAAGGCCTCGGCTCTAGTCTCGGCTACTGATTCACCACCAGTCGTGGCTCAGTTCTTGGGCCACGAATTCGTGGAATTGCTTCCGCATTTGACGGCCAGCGAACAGGATCGGGAGCTGTGGAGCTGTGCAGTTGAGGAGCTGCGAAGCTGAGATCTGGGAGCGAACAGCAGTTGGCCGGGAAACGTGACTCGGTGGCCGCATACCTGTGTTCCGAGGGCTGGCGACTTAGCCGCGAAGCTGGTGCGTCGGCATTTAACATAATTACAACCCAGTGTCGACTGCACTGTGGGTAAAGGGTACAAAGACCAATGGGATGTGTCCATTTTCTGGAGATCAACTTTGGTTCACAGAAAGGGAGGTAATAGAAAGTCAAACGAAGAAAAACGATGGAATTAATTACATAGAATGGATATTACTTTTTCACAAACTTAAGTCTTTATTGTGCTCTTTTTTAGACGAAAATATTGAAACAGTTTATGAAACTACTAAAAACTTCCCTACTTAAAATTTCACTTTGACATGATATCAAGCATACGGTTTAAATCAGTTTACCTACATTTCTTACTGTGTTATATTAGCATTTTTAAAATCAAATCAATCATGATTTGTTAAGAATTAAAAGATCTAATAAAATCAATTTTAATTTATGACTTTTACAACAGAGAGATCAGAATGAAAAATATGTTGGTTTTAATTTGTATTAATATTACTTAAGGTGAAGGTAATTTATTGTAAGCATTGTAGATAATAAATATAAAATAAACTTAATATTTGAATCTACTAAAAAATCTAAAATTGTTAAACAGATTTTTCCTGAATTTTTCTCTGAAAATATTCTCCTAAGCCACTGTGCTTCCCAATAACTGCGGCAGATGTGAAATCATCCAGACGCTTTCCTCAATTCTCGCTCCTCTGCGAATTCCCGCGCGCAGTCATTTCTCCGCCTGCCCCTGGAGTTATCCACTTTTCCACTTCTGTACAGTTGTGTTTATTGCTCTACTTTAGGCCCTCGCACTGTGGAATGCTCCTCCGCCATCTCCTCTCCGAAATGTTGTCAAAATCAGTGCTTATTCTAAACAGCACCTACAACACCCGTTTGTCTTTAAATGTATTCCTTGAGTTTGATATACGGTTTTCTTTAGCTCATTAATGACTTCCATTTAAGCTTCCATACCTCTTGAAGTTCTCATTAATCGATTAACCTAATCCATCCACTCTTGAATCTCCCCCAGAACGAGCCGGAATGCACGCCGGAGCTGCCCGCCGCGAACCGTGCTCTCTTCCTGGAGAAGGTTCGCCAGTCGAACGGGGCCTGCCAGAGCGGTGACTTTGCCACGGCGGTACTGCTGTACACGGACGCCCTGCAGCTGGATCCCGGCAACCACATCCTCTACAGCAATCGGTCGGCGGCGCTGCTGAAGCAGGGACAGTTCGCGGCCGCTCTGCAGGATGCTACGCAGGCGCGGGATCTCTGCCCCCAGTGGCCAAAGGCCTACTTCCGCCAGGGTGTGGCCCTTCAGTGTCTCGGTCGCTACGGCGAGGCTCTGGCTTCCTTTGCCTCCGGCTTGGCCCAGGAGCCGACCAACAAGCAACTGATGGGAGGTCTCGTGGAGGCCTCATTGAAGAGTCCCTTGAGGACAGCGCTGGAGCCAACGCTGCAGCAGCTGCGAACCATGCAGCTGCAGGAGTCGCCGTTCGTGGTCAGCTCGGTGGTGGGCCAGGAGCTTCTGCAGGCTGCCCAGTATCCGGCGGCGGTGTCGGTACTGGAGGCGGCTCTGCGGATCGGCAGCTGCTCCCTGAAGCTGCGCGGCTCCGTGTTCAGTGCCTTGAGTTCCGCTTACTGGGCTTTAAATCAACTGGATCAGGCCATAGGCTACATGCAGCAGGACCTGGCTGTGGCCAAGTCCCTGGGCGACACAGCCGGCGAGTGCCGGGCTCATGGGAACCTCGGCTCCGCCTACTTCAGTCAGGGAGCCCACAAGGAGGCGCTGACAGCCCATCGCTACCAGCTGGTGCTGGCCATGAAGTGCAAGGATACGCAGGCGGCGGCTGCGGCCCTTACCTCGCTGGGTCATGTTTACACGGCTAGCGGGGATTACCCCAACGCACTGGCCTCCCACAAACAGTGCGTGCAGCTGTTCAAGCAGCTGGGAGATCGCCTGCAGGAGGCCCGGGAGATAGGCAACGTAGGAGCGGTCTACTTGGCCCTAGGCGAGTGTGAAGCAGCCCTGGATTGCCACTCTCAGCATCTGAGATTGGCGCGCAAGTTGCACGACCAGGTGGAGGAGGCGAGGGCCTACTCCAATCTGGGATCCGCTCACCATCAGCGGCGTCAGTTCACCCAGGCGGCCGCGTGTCATGAGCAGGTCCTGCGTATCGCCCAGGCTCTCGGCGATCGCTCCATGGAGGCGGCCGCCTACGCCGGATTGGGCCATGCGGCGCGCTGTGCCGGGGATGCCAGTGCCTCCAAGCGGTTCCACGAACGCCAGTTGGCCATGGCGCTGGCGGCTAGGGATAAGCTGGGCGAGGGCAGAGCCTGCTCCAATCTGGGCATTGTCTACCAAATGCTGGGCTCCCACGATGCGGCCCTCAAACTGCATCAGGCTCATCTGGGCATCGCCCGGGCCCTGGGCGACAGGACGGGCATGGGGCGGGCGTACGGGAACATGGCAAGGATGGCGCACATGGCCGGATCCTACGAGGCTGCCGTAAAGTACCACAAGCAGGAGTTGGCCATCAACCAGGCGATGCACGATCGCAGCGCGGAGGCGGCCACGCACGGCAATCTGGCGGTGGCCTATCAGGCTCTGGGCGCCCATGATGCCGCTCTGACCCACTATCGAGCCCACCTGGCCACGGCCAGATCGCTGAAGGACACCGCCGGCGAGGCCTGCGCCCTGCTCAACCTGGGTAACTGCCTCAGCGGGCGGCAGGAGTACGAGGAGGCGGTGCCGCACTACGAGAGCTACCTGATGCTAGCCCAGGAGCTGGGCGACGTTACTGCCGAGGGCAAGGCGTGCCACTTGCTCGGCTATGCCCACTTCTGCCTTGGCAACTTCCGTGCGGCTGTGCGGTACTACGATCAGGATCTGGCCCTCGCCAAGGACGCCCAGCATCGGCCGAACATGGGGCGTGCCTACTGCAACCTGGGATTGGCTCATTTGGCGCTGGGACACTCTGCCGCCGCCTTGGAGTGCCAGCAGCTGTTCCTCGCAGTGGCCCACGCCACCAACCAGCTGCCGGCCAAGTTCCGGGCGCTGGGCAACATCGGAGACATCCTCATCCGAACGGGGTCACATGAGGTAAATATTTATATGGGAAAATATCTGAAGGTTCAGCCTATAATCGAATGTTATCTTTTCTAGGAGGCCATCAAACTATATCAACGGCAATTGGCTTTGGCACGAGCTGCTGGCGATCGATCGATGGAGGCAGCTGCCTGCGGAGCCCTGGGATTGGCCCATCGACTGATGCGGCGCTGGGACAAGGCGCTGGGGCATCACACCCAGGAGCTGACGCTTCGCCAGGAGCTGGGCGACTTGTCCGGTGAGTGTCGTGCCCACGGTCACTTGGGAGCCGTCCACATGGCTCTCTGCAGCTGGACGAATGCCGTAAAGTGCTACCAGGAGCAACTGGAGCGGGCGCAGGAGCAACGCGATGCGGCAGTGGAGGCGCAGGCGCATGGAAATCTGGGAATCGCTCGTCTCAATATGGCCCATTATGAGGCAGCCATTGGCTGCCTGGAGGCGCAGCTGGGCACTCTGGAACGAGTGTCGCTGCCCTCTACCCAAGCGGATCGAGCAAGAGCCTTGGGACACTTGGGCGATTGCTATGCCGCCCTGGGTGACTACGAGGAGGCCCTGAAGTGCCATGACCGACAGCTCCAGCTGGCCTTGGGCCTGACCAGTCATCGGGATCAGGAGCGCGCCTACCGTGGATTGGGACAAGCTCGACGGGCTTTGGGGCAGTTGTCGGCCGCCCTGGTTTGCCTTGAGAAGCGTTTGGTGGTGGCCCACGAACTGCACAGTGCGGAGATCAAGGCCCTGGCCTACGGTGACTTGGGACACGTACACGCCGCGCTCGGGAATCATTCGCAGGCCCTGAACTGTCTGGAGCACCAGCGGGAGCTGGCACAAGGTCTACAGGATCGCGCCCTGGAATCGGATGCCATATCCGCTCTCGGGCAGGTCCAGCAGCGGATGGGTCAGCATGCCGCGGCCCTGGACCTGCACCAGAAGGACCTGCAAATCTGCACGGACCTGGCCGCACCGGCGCTGCAGGCCAGAGCTCTGAGCAACCTGGGATCCGTGCACGAATCTCTGGGTCAGCAGGACGAAGCCCTCAAGTGCTACGAGAGGCAGTTGGAGCTGAGCTCAGATCGGTTGGGCAAGGCGATGGCCTGTCTGGCACTGGGCCGGGTTCATCATCAGCTGGAGCAATACAGCCAGGCCGTGGAGTATCTGCGGCAGGGTTTAGCGAGCGCCCAGTCTATGGGGAAGTCCGAGGAGGAGGCCAAGATAAGACATCAACTAGGTGAGTGGGCACAATCATTCATTACTGTTCATTCAATGTGCGATTCCTAAGCTATTCGAACTCCTAATTACTGCTCAACTTCTAAAACTAACTAAAACTAACTAAACTAAAACAACTAAAATAAAAAAATTAATACCTTCTTGTTCCAGGTCTTGCCCTTCGCTCCTCTGGCGACGCCGAAGGTGCTCACCTTCAACTGGAAACCGCTGCTCAGCTACTGGAGTCTGTGAGGCACGAGCAACGTAGCCCCGAGACCCGTCTGGCTCTCTACGATCTGCAGACCAGCTGCTACCACCTGCTGCAGGTCCTGCTTGTGGGGTTGAATCGCAACGAGGACGCCCTTGTGGCCGCCGAGCGATGCAAGGCTCGGGGAGGAGCCGATGCCGTCAGCGGGGAGAGCAGCAAGACCCCGCTGGCGGACAGCGAGGCCATCCAGGACACGGTGAACCGGGGTCGGATGCCCGTGCTCTACTACAGTCTGGCCGGGGAGCAGCTCTTTGCCTGGCTACTGCAGCCACAGGCCGGAATCGTGCGCTTCCACGCTGCCCACATCGATGCCCAGAGCCTGCAGCTGCCTTTGTCCCTCAGCGAAGAGGAGGAGGAACTCGAGATGGAGCGGGAACTGCAACTGGAGCGGGAGCAGGGCGAGGAGCGACCCGATGGCTTGCTGGAGCGCTACGTCAACATGGTGCGTGACAATCTCGGAGTCAACTCGCAGAGTCTGCTGCACGAGGGCGACGGCAGTGGTTGGCGAGCCAGCACGGAGCAGCTGCTCGAGGATCTGCCCGGAGCTGGTGGCTCGGGCGGCGGCGGCGGCTTCCTGCGAATGGTGAGCCGTAACCAGCTGCTGAACTCGTCCAACTACTCCCTGAGCTCCCTGTTCTCTTTGGGATCGGTCGGCGGCTCGGTGGCCAGTCTCCAGGGCTCCACGCGTTCCGTGGGCAGCCGCAGCTCACGCAGAGCTCCGGCTCTACCCGCCTGGCGAGGACCCTCCTGCCTGCACACTCTGTACAATCTGCTGCTGGCTCCGTTCGACGATCTGCTGCCAGCGGGAGGAGCTAGTGCCAATCGTCAGGGTCGGCGGGAGCTGGTCCTGGTGCTCGACAGCTCCCTGTACCTGGTTCCCTTCGCCATTCTGCGCGCGGCTCGGGAGGATGGCGAGTATTTGTCCGAGCGCTGTGCCATCTTAACGGCTCCCTCGCTACAATCACTGCGCGGCCGTCCGAAGCCCCGACGGGACAGAGCTCGCCCGCCCAAGGCCCTGGTGGTGGGCGGTCCTCGAGTACCGTCCACTCTCGCCGAGCGCTGGGGTTGGGCTGGAGCCGAGTCGCCCGCCGCCTTGCAGGAGGCCGCCATGGTGGCGGATATGCTGCAGGCCACCGCCCTGGCCGGCTCTAATGCCACCAAGGAGTCTGTGCTGGCCGAGCTACCCTCCGCCGAGTGCGTCCACTTTGCAGCCAATCTCAGCTGGCAGCTCGGCGCTGTGGTCCTTAGTCCCGGCGATGTGGTCACCGCCGAGCAGCAGCAGCAGAAGGAGCCACATGAGCCGCAGCTGGCGGACTTCACCCTAGCAGCGGGAGAACTGCGTCACCTTCGACTCAGCGCCCGCTTGGTGGTGCTCAGTTCGTATCATTCCGTGGAACCCATCACAGGAGCCGGAGTGGCTCATCTTGCAGGTGGTTGGCTTACGGCCGGAGCCGGCGCAGTGCTCATCTCGCTGTGGCCTGTTCCGGAGACGGCGGCTAAGATCCTGCTGCGTGCCTTCTACTCCGCATTGTTGCAGGGAGCCCGAGCAGCTCGGTGAGTGATCTTTGGATATTCTACAGCCTTGTAATAATATTTATAATTCTTTTTCCAATTCCAGTGCCTTGGCGGAAGCTATGCAGACGGTGCAGCACACCAAACACTTTGCCCATCCGGCCAACTGGGCGGGATTCCTGCTCGTGGGCAGCAACGTCAGACTGTCAAACAAGGTGGCCCTGGGCCACGCTCTCTGTGAGTTGCTGCGGACTCCTGAACGATGCCGAGACGCGCTGCGCGTTTGCCTGCATCTGGTGGAAAAGAGTCTGCAGCGGATACACCGCGGCCAGAAGAACGCCATGTACACCACCCAGCAAAGTATCGAGAACAAGGCGGGTCCGGTGGCCGGCTGGAAGGATCTCCTAATGGCGGTTGGCTTCCGCTTTGAGCCGGCCGCCAACGGGATTCCGTCCAGCGTGTTCTTCCCGCAGGCGGATCCCGAGGAGCGGATGTCGCAGTGCTCGGCCAGTCTCCAGGCCCTGCTCGCCCTGACGCCGGCTACGCTCCAAGCCCTGGCCAAGTTGGTGCACGTGAACAGTGCCGAGTATGCCGACGACGTGATTGCCGTGATGCGCAACATCCTAGCCCAGTTCCCAGGCTCCAATTCCATCTCCAGCACGAGCTCCATTAAGACGGATATAATGGCGGCGGAGTCCTGCTTCATAGAGATGCCACTGAGCGTGCGTCTCTGGCGGGTGGCCGGTTGCCATGAGCTCCTAGCCTCCGTAGGCTTTGACCTGACAGAGGTGGGCGCCGACCAGGTGATCCTGCGCACGGGAAAGCAGGCCAATCGTCGCCAGTGTCAGTTTGTACTGCAGGCACTGCTCGCCCTGTTCGGTGAGTATTCTTTATGCCTAATTAATTGTTATATTTTTAACATAATTACTTTCCAAATTCAGATACTCGTGAGGCACCCAAGAACCTGGGCACGGACCCAGACTCGGCCCATAGCAGCAGCTGCGAGTCTCTGGCCGAACCGGAGATGGACGTGCCACCTGTGCCACCAGCAGCCAGCAGTACTCCGTCCGTGAACGGGGCCACTAAGGCTCCGCTACCCCTGCATCCCCGTAGCGCCTTTATCTCGTACGTGCGGCGTCGCGGGGAACCCGATGGCGGAAGAACTGAAGCCATCGGCGGTGGTGGGACAGGAGGAGGAGCCGGTGGCTTGGACTCCAGCTTAGCCAACACCACCGACAGCGAGCACTCATTGTCCGACGGATATGCCACCCAGCCAGGCGCAGGTCTTTCCAATCCTCGGTTGGCCTATGCCAGCATGCGAGCTCCAGTGCGAGTGTCTCGGCCGGGAGGTGGAGGCGAGAGTGACGCCGCCTTCACACCGAGTCCGCCCGTAACCGATCCCAGCTTATCGCTGGCTCTGGCCCACCAAACGCGCATCAGGAGCCTGTACTCCGCGACCAGCTCAGCTGCTACAGCTCCACCAGCGTCGGCGGCTACCATGAGCAGGCGACCGGACAGCTCCAGCTCGGCCAGCAGCACCACCGACTGGGAGGGATCGGGGCATGCCACAGTTCTGCGTCGTGGAGCAATGCCGCAGCAGCAGCCTCCACTGCCGCCGCCACGCCCTCCTACTTACCACAACCTTGGAGTGGGAGCCGGCGGACGCAGCAAGCCGAAGATTAAGCTTGGTAGCGCCCAAAGCTCGCTGGCAGCTCGGGTTAACAAGGAGCACGCCCTCTTCATGGACCGGCTGAGTGTGCGGACGGAGCTAAGTGCGCCTGGAGGCAATGCCGTGGGCACTGGATCCGCCAGCAGGAAGCCCCTGGCCCTGCCCGAGGAGGAGGAGGTCTCCAGTGTGGCCTTCAATCCCTCCAGCCTGTACTTCTCGCAGTCGGATGCCGATCTGCTCAGCGAACCCAAGCCGGAGGAGGTTCCGGCGGCGACCAAGTCGAGTGCCAAGTGCCTGCAGGACAGCATGATGCGACACATAACCCGCGAACTGACCCCCAGCATCTCGGAGTTGTACCACGAACGTAATCTAGGCTTGGGCCTGGCCCCGCCGCTTTCCAAGCTGCTCCTGAGTCCCAACTACGAGGAGCAGGAGGTGGTCAGCCTGAGTGATGGCTGTCCACAGTCTGGCGCTGGCCTTAAAACCCTGGTGGATGCCGTCAACGAACTGGAGCTGAGCGGCAGCTCTTCCGGCGCCACCATGCCCACTGTTGTGGGCGGCGGGGCAAATGAGGCCGTGGATGGATCCTCTGCTCCTCCAGTAGAGGATACTTGCCCCATTTGTGGGGAGCACGCAGACGTCATTTGTCGCTGCAAGGCGGCGACCATCCAGAAGAAGAGCATCCTCAAGCCCTGGCTGAGCAATGTGCCGGCCAGCAGCCTAGTGCAGGCCAGCGAACTGACCACGGCAGACATTCTGGAACGACGCATGGAAATCCACAGCGCCAACTCTTCGGGAGCTCCCCCTTTTCCGGTGGATCTAAGCCGACGCGATGAGGGCGACGGTCGATCTGTGGCGGACTCGCAGTGCAGCAGCAACTACAAGCGGGTGCTTGCCAACGCCACGGGAGGCGGAGCAGTTAGTCTGGTGGGGATTGGAGGTGAAGCGGAGCCACAAAGTGCCACTTCGGCGGCCACCTGTTCAGCTGCCCGCCTGGTCTAGACTGTAGACCTATACTTTAACTAATTTATTTGTGCACTTATTTATTTTCATTGAACTTATAGATTTTATGGATAGTTTACTTTCGTAGTCAAGCCACTGATTAAATGTATTCTATTATTTTAAAATTCTGCACTTTAAGGTCACCCTACGCAAATAGATTTTATATTTTATTGATGTAGTGTAGCAAAAATAAACTGTTGTAATGTAATATATTGAAGAAAATTATGTTTTTTATTTAAAGAACTAAAACTGAAGAAGCTTACAAACCCAAATAATATTCCTTTCGAACTTATCCCCAGGTTGCACAAGGGATTTCCTTCCACTAAAAGTTCGCCTATTGAAAATGGAATGGAAGAACTGATTGGCGAATATTGCACCACCTGGGCTTTAAAATTCAAAAAAACCCAATTAAACAACAAGTTAAATCGCACTTTTTTAGATCTTTTTTAATAATTCATGTGTATTATCTGCAATTTGTTTCCTTAAGTTTCCGTTACGTTCTGTTACCATGTCCATAACATTTGTTTTAATTACGGCTACGATTGGGTTTTGAACTGTCCAAATATTGTTGGGTTTAGTTAAGCTTTCTGTGTGAATCTGGAGAGTGTAGCTGTTTGCTTCTGGGCCTGGTTGCACTCCGCAATACACGTGGTTAAATGAAGTAATTCTGGGATTTTGGTAACTAATGTAACTAATTTTATTTTTGTTTTACTTAGTTTTTACAGGTTTCAATAATTTATCTTTTGTGTGTTGCTATCATCGAGTTGTGTATGATTTCTTTTTTTTTTTTTTTGCTTTTTTCTTTTATTTTATAATTTATTTAGTAATATAGCTGCAATAATATAGCTGCATTTGTGTGTTTTTTTTTGTTTTTGTTGTATATATATAAATATGTACGGATCTTCACTTTACACAATCTTAAATGTTAACTACGCAAAATCTGGGTTGCTTTTCAATTTTGTTTTTTGTTTTCTGTTCTTTTTTGTCGTTTGTGTGCCGTTGAATATGCGCTTGCAAGACTCCTACAATAAACTTTTATAGGTAATATATATATATGTGTGTATAGCTACAATATATTTATATCAATGTGTATATTCAAAATGTGAAATAAAAAACGGTATTTAAAAATATGTGTCCCTTTGTTTTTATCTTTCTCCTTGTTCTCCTTCCCTCCTTTGTTGGCCTTATATTTAATATAAACCGCTTTAAATATATATTTTATGCATGCTTTTGCGTATAATAAATTGTATATAAATTACTAATGTATAAGTTAAGCACTCGAAATTGCAGCTGCTTGAAATGCAGGCATCATGACACACCTTTTTTAGATTGCTGTGCTTGTGTGGGCCTGGAGAGCAGCGTCCAATCGTTCCACCTAATACCCATTGTTTCGTTATTGATTATGAACTTTTTACAAACTTCCGACGACAATAATACTCTAGTCATAATAGCAAATAATAAGTTAATGAGTAGCAATTATTTAGTGGGTAAGCAAGGCTAACACAAACGGAAGCAAAATCTAGGCATTGGCGTGTTTGCGTATTCTCTCTTTGCTTTTTATTTTAGCTAAAAGGTCCAGGGTTAAGCAGCAAGCGTTTGTTAAACCGTACATTTAAATAGTTCAATTGGAAGTACATTAAAATTAAAATATATGCTTAACTATGGGTACAGGAGCGTCAAAATGAAAGAAAAACTCCCAATCCGTTTGTACAATACACTCGAATATATATATATAGATGTATGAACGCTCTTTGCCTACGTATCCTTAATCGTTTTCCTACACTAATTTATGTACCTTGCCTCCTGCACAGCAAGTGCGGGTGAGTGTTTGTGTGTTTTGGTTTTGCTTTTGCTTAGTTATCCTCGTGTCTTCCAAATCAATTGATTTTCGTAGAGCTTAGTGGCTAGTTCTTGACCAAGTGCAGCACACACTCGCTTCATGTACATGCAGTTTGAAAACCTCAATAAAAATTTGTGTGTGTGCCAAGTTCTTTTGTTTGTTTTTGTTCCTTCGCCTCAGCCGGTTGCCTAAGTCTAGACCGAATTCAACATCACCTTCCCTTCCCATCCTCCTATCGCTGCTCGTCTCGCTTACGTTTTAAGAATTTAACACTATACACTATGAAGAGGATGCTTAAAAGATATTGCGACCATCGTGTCCTGCTTTTGTTTAGTTTAGTTTCTTGTAGTTGGATTCTGCTTTTTGATTCTGAATGCCTTGGTCAGTGAGTCAGGTGAGTGTGTTGACTCCCGGGATTAACGCAGCTGGTTCCTGTGGCACAAAATCGTAGATATTAGTCGAGGGATATCGAAATTTGAAGCAAACATTTACAAAAAGGATGAGTTCAAGCATAAGGATGAGTCAAATAAAACACAAATTAAACCGCTTACTAACTTTTTACATAAAAACGTGACAAGGCGTTGCGCAACTTAGAGTCGCTTGGTTTCTGGATTGGATTCTCGAGCCATGCACTGGCCTTGTCTCTGCTGATGCTGATGATGATGATGCTGATGTTTGGGGTTCGGATGTGTGTGTGTGTGTGGAAAACAAAATGTAAACGCTTGAACACAAAAATCACACAAAGCATTTCCTCACGGCCACGGCCCGAGTATTGTCTTTGTTCAGTTGCTTGCTCTCTACCATTGCCGCCTGGCGTCCACTTATCTGGGCCGTTGTCTGTGGGATGAGAGAGAGCGGGGCGATGATCAAACGGAAACGGAAACGGAGACAGGAGCAGAAACGTAAACATAAATGAAACCGAAACAGACGCGGAGACAGTGATAATAAATAAATAAATAAAATATATATAAAAATGAGATGAATGAGCTTAGCTTAGGAATCAAGATTCCATATCACGGATATATTTTAGGGTACTTTCGACTTGATCTATCAGGATCCAGAGCTCTTAAAAAACTTGAAATCCCTGCCCACTGTCAGCCTTCGTTTTCTCAAAATTAATACACTAATACCTCGCTATACGGCCGCTTTTTATACGGCCTTTCGCTATAACGGCCCTTTTCAATTATGGCGCATTTTCCCTTTATGGCCTAAAATGTTTCTTGTCACGACATGTTGCAAATCTTGTTTCGAAGAAGGAATAATCATGCTCCTCGAAAACGATGCCGACAACGAACGTAGTGCCAAAGTTTCACAAGCAATTAACTCAGCCATTAGCTGCTATAAATCAATTAAGAATGATACCGACAAGATGACAAAACAAATAACCATTTTTTTATATAAGGTCCATCCTTAGCAGCCAAAAATGATGACGACAGTGATTTGGAGGGTGAAATTTCTTTATCATTTTCTTTTTTATATTCATTCATTTTTTATATTCATCATTTTTTTTAAATAGATTATTGGAGCTTTTTGTATTTTAAGTACATATGAATGTACTTGTTATGGAATTTTTAATGTAATTTAAATAAAATAAAAGGATAAAATCCCGTTTAAATTATAGAATGTGGTACATTTTAAAATTTTCTGGAACCGAACCCATGGTAGGTAGGTAGGTTAAACTGGTAAGGCCCTCCACGAGAGCTGTGCTCCGTTTTGTTCCACACCCTCTTTTTTTTTTTTTTTTTTTTTTTTTTTTT
>JAEIHY010001996.1:0-10450 GCA_018904565.1 Drosophila tsacasi
TTCCCGTACAGCTCTCGCTAAGCTATGATTAAATTACGCAGTTAGTACCATTCTCTACCTCCGATCGTTATCAGTAAAGCCCACGCATGCCGCGCAAAAACCGAAAAGTTAACGCGTAATTAATAATCGAGTGCAATTTTAAGTTCAATGTGTTGCGATTTCAATGTGATTTATATTGATATGTGCTATAGTGTTTGAAAAATATGAGAAATGTGTGAAATTTCAATGAAAACCAACTAGTGAAAATATGTCAGCCAAATTCCACTCAATTCCAAGCTGTAAAAGCAGCCAAATTCCACTCAATTTTAGAGTGTAAAATTAATGAGACCAATTCCCGACATTAAAAGTAATATGAAATATTTTCTGAAAAGAAGGCTTCTTTTATATTCAATAAATTCATTTAAAATATATATATATATACAAATCCCCTTTTTCCCAGTGCTTTCTTCCCTTTCTTCCCTCAGTGCCTTCTTTTCTACTTGACTCGTGTGTCAATAATGTCAAACGGAATGTCAACAGGCGGGATGGATGGCTATGGCCACGCGTCAATGGCAGTTCATATGGGACCCACTCCCCCTTTAATATTTAGCCCCCATACCCATTCCCCTTCCCCTTCCCCTTCCCCTTCCATGACCATGGCCCGCCCACTTTTCCAACAAACGATCCGATATGAGCGGGAAAGGGAAAGGGGAAGGGGAAAGGGAACGGGAACGGGACTCGGTTCGGCACTCATTAACATAACAAGTAAAGTCAACAATGGAAATTGTTGTCTAAACAAGACAACGTTTCAATAAACGAAGCCGGCCTCCCCCTCCCTCTCGCTCTGATATTTTTTTTTTCTGTGTATATATATGTATATATCACATATACGATTTTTTGTTGAATTTTCTGGCTGCAGAAATTTATTGAGGCTGCGGTAAATATTCGGGGCTCGTTCAAAAGAAATCAAACAAGTAATTTGTTTATTTGGCGGCGGCCATAAAATGAGTAAGCGGCAGGAGAAAGCAGCAAAAAGGGAAAGAGAGAAAGAAACTCCTCGAGGATCGGGGACTCTCTTTCTTCCTCCTAAAAAAAAATTAAAATAAAATAAATAAGAGAAAATAAGGTGATATAAAGTGATATACAAGTGAGAAAAAATCATGAAATATATGCAAAGTGCGGCGGAAAATAAAAGACTCCAGAAACGAACTTTGGCAAGGTGAGTTTTGTTACTAAAATATTATTATTAAATATTATTATTGAGCCCTTTATTAGAATATATATTTTTATGAGTTATAGATTTCATTTAAATTTAATATTATATTTTATTAATATGATATTTTATTTAAATTATATCTCAAGTGCTTATATAAACTATATACTATTTATGCTAAATTCTTTATCTTTTCTTTCGATTGATTCAAGCTAATTACGCAAATAATGATATATTATATTATTATTATTATTTATTTGATACTACATCATAATATATTACTTATATATATATTTTAAATACTTGTTTGCGTTTATATTATATTTTAAATTTCTTTCTACCAATATTTAATTAATTTTAGTTAAATTACTCCATTAATTGCTTGTTAACAATAACTTTTTTGTAACTTTAACGATCACGAAGCAACTCAAAAATCAGTCTTAAAACCGACAAAACGATTCATTATTTTGTGTCAGAGAACCAAATGCTGAAAGATCACGGGGCCCACAGATATTTATCTTCGATCTACTCCGCCTCCCACTTCCCTTCCCATTCCCATTCCCTTGTGGATCACGTCTTGGGAGCATTAAGGAGCCAAAGTTCATGGAATCCGTTCGGATGGATATATATATGCGATATATGCGCTGAAGATGGATGGCGATAGGCCATGTCCGATGCTGACAAATCGCCTGTAATAAGTCAAAATGTGTTGCCACTATTTTGTTTTTCCAATTCTCCTTTTTTGAGCCATTTTCCTGTCCGTTCTTATTGATGGCCTGCCCTGCTCTCTCTCTCTACCTTCTCCTGCGAGCGGCACTTTCACTTTTCTTCTTTCTAATGAGCATCCTTTACCTGTGCGGGGTCTGCACTGTCAGAAAATGTTAGCCAGGGATTAGGGGAAATTTTTAATAATTTGAAAAACTATTTTTAACACATTTTAGAGAGGAAATAATTAGGAAAATGTTTTGTTATTTAGAAAGATTTTATAAGTAAAAGATATACCTATTCCATTTGAGTTACTGGGAAATATAAAAAATATAACAGAAACTATGAAATAATGTATAAACATATATATTTAATATTTATTTATATATTTTATGTGATTATTATAAATATTTTAAAGCGAATTTCTTTAGAAAGGGTTTATATTTAGTTTATGATATATTTACTCATTTACTAATACTTATTATAATGAAAATACCAAAGAAATCATTTTACAATTTATTAAATATTATGTAAAATATATATTTATGTGTTTAAACTATTATTGTATACAACTTAATGTGACTTAACTGGGGAAATAGATAAAGCAAATTAAAAAAACAATGGTTTCAAATCAAGTTAAATACTCAGTTGGTTTACACTCCATAAAATACATAAATATAAAAAAGGAAATATATTTGTTATAAAACAAAAAACCCCTATATATATATATATTTTCTTGCAGTGTAGACTAGCCTTGACTATAGCCTAGATTTTCCCAAACAAATTAGTGAGAAATCGCTGCCAAATCGATTTGATATCGATGAACTAGTCCCTCTCTAGTGTTTTCTTTGTTGTTTTCTTTTCTTTTCTTTCTAATTTTTTGAGTTACGGTTTCGGAAATCGATCTGGGATCTATGATGTGGCTACCTAAACCCCTCCCCCGCCCCCCATCCAGCCACATCCCTGGGCTATATGTGCCTGATTTTCCCATAATACCCCTGATTCCCCCGATTTTGTGGTCGCTCTTTCCCCTCTTGTTTATCCCGACGCTCTGGTGGTCCCCTCTTTTCTCTTTGATTTTGTTTTGAGTTTGAGTTTTCCTTCTTTTTTTTTTTTGTGCCTCAAATTTTGATTTATCTGCTGGTTGCGCCTCTGCTGTGTGTCCTCCTATATTTAGACCCAGCTCGGTGTTCACACCTTCTGGCCAACAGCCACTAACTGGCCAACAGGCGAGGAGGAAACAGACAGCGACAAATTTGTTACAAGTTGCTAGGGAGAGGGAGGAGAAGATGGAGATGGGGGAGGTGGGAGGTGGGGGAGAGGAGTCTCCTTCTAGGCCAGGATGCTGGCCACTTGTCCTGGCCATTGTTCAACAAGAAAAGGCAATAATTGTAGCTGCACCCCAGCACCGAACGGAGAACTATTTATAATTATGTTTAAACTGGGAAAATAATTAGAGGGGAATTTTAAATTGTTATGACTCTAAATAATATTTATTAATATTTATAGCATATTGTGAGCTAATTTTATATATTTTTTACAACAGTTATTTAGTATTTAATAACTTAATAATAGTTTATGGCCACAATTGGGGTTAATAAATCATTATTTAATATTTTTGTGACACTAAAAAGTTGATAAAGTAATTTTATATATTTTTAAGGCAAGGTATTAAGGCATTATATTATAATTTAATATATTTTTAAGCTATTCTCTTAGGAAAAAATCATGTTCAAGCTAAAAACATAAGCTATTTTTTTTGTTTTCTTGATCAACAATAAATAATAAATATAAATACATATTTATAGAAAATCGTTTATATTTTCTATTTAATGTAAGAATTTCCAACATTTTAATATTCAAGCCACTAGCCACTGCCTTGTCTCCCCATGTCCTGATCATTGCCTGAAATCCAGGGTTTAATAATACCCATTTAATAGATATTTTAAGTTCTTAAGCCCCATTCGACCAAGGAGTGTCCTTCGATTCCATGGTGTGCTTTCCCTTGAATCCTTGGGGTGTTTCTCTCAATTCCCAACCCAATTCCAATTCCAATTCCGAATCCTTTACGCTCCATATGCCACGTGCAGGCGCACAAAAGTCGTTTTAAAATTTAAGAAAAGAAAGCAAGTCAAATTCCTGGTCTAAAATTCATTGGAAAATTTTATGCAACATAAATTTTGCGTGCAGGATTTGCCCAAAAAAAAAATAAAAGGAAAGGCAGGACCAGGAACCGAGGGTTGAGGCTGAGGCCGAGAAAACTCAATCACATGCAAGTGGACTGCGCTGTGTGTGTCGTCTGGTTGTGTATCATTTCAATTTTAAAACCAAACGAGCGTCGACCCCGTGACCCTTCCACCACCCACAGAAGAAAAGAAGAAAAAAAAAAAAATAACACAGAAAAAACCACAAGTACCAGAAATTTGGGAAAGTATTTTCAAGGTTGCATTTTTGTATACTCTCTCGGGCATGTATTTTCTGAAATTAAATTAATTTAACTAAATTATATTAAATAGATAAAAATATTATTTAAAGTCATAAATGTGTATATTTATTTTTGAAATATTTTAACACTTAATTTTTATGTATAACAGGAAATATATAAATAATCTATCTCTCTATTATATATATATTAAAAGTTTACTGCCGCTCCAGCCGTGTAATCATTTTATATTTATAATAAGAGAGAGAGAGAAAGAGAGAAACAGTTAAAATAGGTGAGAGAGCGAAGTGAGCCTAGTATAAATATATATTTTATTTTTAAATATTATTCAAGTATATTTCTAATAATTTCAATAAAATTTCCTTTTTGCTGGACAAACCTCCCCTAAAAAACCGAGAACCCTTCGCCTAGAAAGAGTGCCACGAAACCCGCCCCCGTGTAACCTTTCAAGGAGCTAAAGGAGGCACACGGCACACACGCACACACACACACACTTGCACACTTACACACCGAAGGACGACAAAACGGGACACTTGCCGGGTTGTCCGTTTTTTGGTTTTTCGGTCGTTTGTCGGTTTTTATGGCTTTTTGATTTGCCATTTCTGGTAGCAAATGATCAAAAATTGAATGAAATTGTTATTTTCAAGTGGAACATGTCCCTTTTCGAAGGATACACTGAAGGAGCAGCTTGCCGAGAAAGATTGAGGGCTTCGACATGGCCGCTTTGTTGCGGGTTGTTAGCCCTAATAAGAGTCCTGCTCACTTGCTCACTCCTCATTTTTATATCCTTATATACATATATATATATATATCTGTATATATATTTAGAGGGATGCCTCGCTGCTGGCATTTAAATCTTCATTTCCATAGTCGTTTCATTTGAAAATTGAAAAATTTCCAAGCGATAAAATTTTATCCAAGGACTCACATGTGAGAGCGAGCACGTTAGGAGGAGGCCAGGTGCCGTCGTCGTCCTGCGCTCTCCTTTTGGACCGAAAACAATTAAAATATTTGCTTAAATTACATTTGGCTTCTGGGTAAAAGGGGTTAAGGACAGCAGGGCATTATTACACCCACAGTCGTCTTCGCAGTCGTTGTCTGTCCCAAGAATTCGCCCCACAATATTAATTATGAATTTATGATCCAATATTTATTAGCAATAAAGCCCAGCAGGCGCGCGCTCAAGGAAATCCCAGATAAAGAAAATCAACCCCTCAACCGGATGTGTGTTCGTATATGTATGGAGGACACCACTGCTTAACCCACTGAGGCGGCGCTAATGAACTTTTGTCATCACATGGCCAACATGTGGGTTAATTCGCCTCAGTGGCCAAAGTGCTCGCTGGCCCTCGAAACTAATGAAAATCAATTGGGAGAAGAGTCTCTCTCATGTGGGGGGTCTCCCTCGTCGAACTGAACTTGATTTAGGCTGATATTTGCTAAATATTAATACATAAATTACCCACATCATTTTAATATATTAATAAGTTATCTGAGGAAAGTTTAATAAAGATTATTGAGTGATTTGTTGATACCCTCGCAGGGTTTTATAATTTTAGTCAGAAGTTTGCAAGAGACAGTTTAAAGGAGACATTTCCGACCCTTTAAATCATGTATATTCTTGATCAGCATTAACAGCCGAATAGATTTATCTTAGTTATTATATTTATTTACAACTAAAAAAAACCCTGCTTGATTTATACGCACAATCTTTAAATTATCGACCCATTATTTGAAAGGGTCAGAAAAGGTCAATCAGAGCAAACTTTTAATTGCCGCGCGAGTGCTCGACGTTTTTTCCCCTTTTATATTATTTTATGGCATTCCGTCAGTTGGTCATTCCATCAGCTAGTCAGTTTGTCCATCAATCATTCGGTTTGGCTTTGGGCCGGTCTTGTTTGGCCATGTTTTATGTGTTTCGTTTCCATTGAAAATCCCAAAGAGCCGAAAAAAAAACGAAGTCAAGCAGCCACAGAAATTATTTGTAAACGGCGGCTGTGACAATTTTTTCAGCTTCTTTTTTTTATTTCCGTGGAAGTTGCCACTAAAAACAAAACAAAAATAAAAAAACACACACAAGCCGGTGAACAAAAATTAATTGGAAATTTTTATGTCTCAAACATGTTGTAAGCGCGACAGAGGCACCGACAGCGGCAAGTTCGAGGTTAATTGTTTGATTTTCTAACAAAAAATATATAAATAATTTTTAAGGCCAATCTCTGGAGAGCTACCTGGCCACAGGAAATGTTTGAATTGTTTTTGTTTTTGTTTTCTGTCTTTCTGCTTCGGTTTCAGTTGTTACACATTTCCCCCTGTCGCTCGCGTTTCCGGAGAGTGTAAACAACAAACGGCGCAAATTTATGGTCGAAAAAAATGTATTAAAAGCACAAAAAAAAAGATTAAGACTTTCTTCATAAAATAAGCATGTCCTTCGAAGCTTTTTTTAATAGTGACTCAAAAAAGAGGTCAATTGATAAGTCACTTGCCTGTATTTCTTGGCTTGGACGTGCTTAATGGCTTACCATAATTTGGCCACTCTTTTGGCGGTTATTAAAATTTAATTTCTTAAAAAATCATGCCTCAGGTAGCTCTCATTTTATTTTATTTAATTTTGCAATTAATTTTTTATAAAATTTCATAAAAAATCATGGTTTGAATTTGATTTTATTTCATTTTGTAATAAATTTCTTGCAAATGAAATTAAATGTCATACAAAATCATGGCTTAGGAGCTCTAATTATTAATTATTTAATTGTATTCAGTAAATAATTTCTTTAATATAAAACTACATTTTCTAAAAAATCAATCCTCTGGCAGCTTAAATTTTATTTCATTTAATTGTGTAATTAATTTCGCGTAACGAAAGTTACCTTTGCAAATCGAAAGCTTTTCGCTTCTGTGCCGCCTGACAACCCTCACCTAATCGATTATGATTAATTAAATATCGATATCAGCTTTGGCCAATCGATAGGGAACGAAACTTCGGCTGTCAATGCCCCGTCAATCGCAGGCTTAAGCCAAATAGAACGGAGCCGGCTTCGGCACCGACAAGTGTCCCAGTTTCCCAATCGCGAGTGAAAAAAAGTATTTACGCAGAAAAAAAGAAGCTGAACAAAAAAAGCTGAATTAAACTCTAAGAAAACAAACATTTGTGTCATTTAAATGGTGAGTGTGTGTGTGCTGGCAGACACGCCATTAAAAAGCGATACCCTTAAAGCCACAGATTCAGCGGAAGTCTGTTGGTGCGGCTAATTATTCAATTGGGTCGTTATTTTTTCACAAATCTAACACTAAATAGATAAGATAAGTGACCTGGCGCCCGATCTAGCCACGTGCTTTGCTCCCTGCCCAGCGAAGGGAATGGGGCATGGGGCATGCCGGGAGCATGGGTTGAGATGGGAAGAAGTCATGGCTTAGGCAGAAGCAGAGGGCACGGGACATTGACAACGACTAGGTGGCGTCTACGATTTCCTGTGCCCATAAAAAACAATAAAAAGAGAGAAAAAACAGGCGACGAATACTCGATAGTTGACTAGGCGCTGATCAAACAATTCTAGCTACTTAGCATAATGCCAAAAAGGAGGTACTCTGCGCTTGCCGAGGCATATTGATTCGAAATGTTTCCAAATGATTTGAAAGAAGTTCCGAAAAGATGCATAATAATCAGAATAAAGCTTGCAATATCAAATTACCACATATGTATATCTCTCTCTCTAAAATGTTTATTATTTCCTTATTTTTTATTTACAAATTTCCCCCTCATTGCAGATCATCTGAGGCATCTTTTGTGTGTTTATTTCCAGCCGAATGTGATAAGGCAACCACCCCTGGGAAAAGCAATCTCCTTGGACTTGGGGTAAGTGAGTGACCCCAAAACCTGGTGCGTAGCGCATAGGCTTCTCTTTTATTTTGTGAATGACTCCCGGGAGTTGTGTTTGGGTCTCTGTGTTGTTTCGGTTTCGGATTGTTTATTTAACTTGCTGCTCTTCCGGCTGCTGCCGGCACTGGCCACTGGCTCCACCGACTCCGACTCCGACTGCCCTGCCTTTATGGTTATGGGCACTCTCCGGTAGCTGCTGCCAGCGAGCGAGGAGCCACAGTAGCAATGAATTTGCATGTAGTACATGAAAACCGTGATCTCCAATTTGTTGTTTTGCTGGGAGGATCGAGAGGATCGCGCAGATCGGTGTTGGGGTTGGGAGTTGGAGCCTGGGTTGGGGTTGGGGTTGGGCTTGGGATGGGGGCTTTGGGTCTGCTGGCATGGCGTTGCTTCGAATTGGTTACAGGGCCGTACTTTGGCTTACATGCCGAAAAAAAAGAAGAAGGAATAAGTTTTGTAACATTATTTTAAGGTGCCGGCTTTGCGACTGCATTTGCTGACTTGCTTTCATGCTTTGGTGCTTTTATGCTTCCTTGCCTCCTCGCTTTTCGGACTTCCCCCTCTCTTCCAGGCTTCCCTGCTCTTCTGTCTTGGCAATTCTTGGCTTTTTGCACTGGAAAAAATTTGGTTTAACTCTATTAATTAAGAGGTATTTGTTTTCTGGGAAAAAATAATTAAATATTTAAGTTGCTCAACAAAACTTTGCCAATTTTTTATTGTCTCTATTATTTGGTTGTAAATTTGGGGAAAATTGAATTTTCTTTTTTAATTCTGAACATGAATATAAAATATATATAATTTTAAATGCATTTTTTTACCTCCAAAATTCTTAAATGCGTGTTTTAAGCACTTTAAATCGATATTTATCGATATATATAAATTTGTGGCAAAAACAAAGCTTTAATGGCTAAATGGTAAATCGGAATGTATATGACTTTTTGTAATCCCTCACTTTTTGGACATGAAATGCCCTTAAAAAACCTAAAAATTCGATTTTTTAAATTAATTTAAATCGATATATATCGATTAATTTAATTATTTATTTAAAGGATAATCTGTTGTATTGCCTCTAACTTCAGGCTTATCTTTTCCTTTCTTTTTTTGTAATATATTTCAAATATTTCCCTAAATTTCCCTCAGTGTCCTTTGGGTCTGACTCCTTGCCAGTTGTCAAGCTTGCCATGGCAAATTTGCGATCAAGCGACAACAACAGTGACAACAAGAGCCGGTGACGGCATGCCCGATCGTCCCAATGTCTCGAAGACCCGATGTCCCGCTGTCTTAACCCCCTCTAACCCCCTGCCCACTGGGCTCTTAACACCCAAAAGCCTGCAGCATGCAGCTTAACCCCCCCTGAGGCGGCGGCCCAGCCACTTGCATATGCAACGAGTGTGATCTGTGAGGCAGGCTTCTTGGGTTTCAGTTTCAGCGCTGTACATCACGTTGCCTTGTTCGGCTCGAGGCTGCTTCCTTGGGGCTACACAGGCTCCCTCTTGACTCCCTACAACGCACCCCTCTTACCCCAAAGACCCCTGAACTTTATTGACCATATTGATTGCTGCTGTATTGATTGCTTGTAGCTGATAACCAAGCTTACAGGGTTCTTGCGCTAGGCTTATGCCAGCTTTAAAATTTAAATATTTAACTATGATTTTTCAGCTCAACTATTTTTGAAGCATAAATAATAAAAAGAGTGAGAAACTTGAGCAACCTTTTCTGGTGACTCTCAGGGCGCATAAACAAACACATTGTGGGCCCTGTCTAGTGCTGGCTACCGACCTGGCTCAAAGTCAGCGGGCGGTGTCGAGTCTTTCTCCCAGAGAACTTGGGAGCCGGTCGGTCGGTCGGTCACTGGGAACTGGCGACGACTCTTGCTGGAATCTTCATCTCCGGCACGTTGCATATTCATAATTTCCAGTTTCGGTGCCGGGATTTATCAATTGCACATCTCAGTCATGAAAAGGCATAAACATTTCAAAAGACCAGGCGCGGGTCAATAATTTGACATGAACGAAACAATATGCAGACACGTTCGCAAAGGGGGTTTGTATTAACAAGAAAAATCAAAAGTATAAATAAAAAAAAGGAGGGAAAAGATATATACTCGTATATATATATATAGTTTGTTGGTTATTTGTAGCTGAATTTGTATCTTGTGTCTGTTTTTTGTATCTTCAGTCCATTGATGATGTGTGAATAATTGAGAGCGGCAACAGGTTGCAGTTTCTTT